>BLKR01002316.1:0-205022 GCA_011170035.1 Teleogryllus occipitalis | reverse complement strand
AAAAAAGACAAGAAGCATTCAAGCAAAGAAGTTCATGTAATTATCTTTATTCACAGGCAGTTAATGATTTTCCTCCGCCTCCTCCTTTCCCACACTTTACGCCAGTGCCAACTACCGTCAATCTAAAATGCCTCCTCAACAATACCTTTCTCCCCCGCTTCCTCGAAACCTTCCCCCTCCCTCTCCTGCTTCTCAACAATATATTATTATATTATCTACAACACGCATTAACAAACTGAATACACCCACTCTCCCCCTCCCCGCCACAGCACCTTTCCGCATATTCTTATATAATCTCAGAAATAATAAGCACAGTATTCAAAACCCTCATTCCGATAATCAACAACCAAATCCAAATAGCTCTTGCGTCACATCTATATTTATCTCATATCAGTGATATTAAAAACAATAAAGAACATGTCTCAACATAAATTAACTTCTCTTACTCTCCTAAACTTGAATATAAACGGAATCATCACAAAAATCAATTTTATAAAATATATTTTAAGTATAATATAGATATTGCTTTCATCACAGAAATGCACTTTACGTCCAAGGATGAGGTCGACGTCCCGGGTTACCTGACTTACAGATCAGACAAACCTTTTCGAACTGCAGCAGGTGGAGTAGCAATTTTCATTAAAAAACGGATTCGACGAAATTCTGTGTCACCGTATCTCACCCACATACTTAAAAATATAGCATTAGCGCTACAATAGTCACGCGGCACCCCAGTCACATTAATTGCACTATATAAACCTCATAATTTTCTCTTGAAACAATCTCACCTTAACACTCTGTTCTCAAACCTAACTACTACCATAGCCATAGGTGGCGTCAACGCCAAACATAGGGCATGAGGATGCAGATCTTGCACCCCGAATGGAATTTTTTACTCAGTTATGCTATGAACAATAATTCAATTATCTCTGCTCCACCTGAACACTCGCATGACCCGTATAATCGCCGCATTCTTCCGGATATTCAACGTATTTCAGTTTGCCAAAAATTTACGAAACCGGTATTCCAATCTGTTCTATCAGAATCAAACTCAGACCACTGCACGGTGTTTCTCTCCTGTGATGCTAATCTTGTAGTATGTAATCATCTCAATGAATATGAATATCAATTGAAAACTATTTGAAGAGTTTCTTTCTACATCTACACCCGTGCCACCTTTCTAAAAAAACAGATCAAATTGAATCGGCAACTTCTTTCCTCGCGAACACCATCGACATTGCAACAAATGCGGCTACTCCCAATTACAGTCACCAGAGGTATCCCCACTAAGCCCCCTTCCACCTAAGATCCTGATTCCTATTAGCCAAAAGCGATATATAAGACGACAATGGCAAACACGTCGGCTACCTCAATTAAAAACTGCTTTAAATAGCATACAATAATATAGACAACATATAAGGTACTCGAAGAGTTAAATAAGTTTCGCTATCAAAACTTCCAAAAACTATTTCTAATTATTGATAAGAACTCCAATACTTTGTGGAAACTCTGTGTTCATTTGTCTCAACCAAATCACGCAATCCCCCCATTATCCGACAATTCTTAGTTTAAATATACGGTAGCAGACACACTGGAAATGTTTGCCAACCGTTTCAAAAATATTTTTTTATCCCAATATTTCTACAGATCTAAATTTCAAAAAGTTTGTAGAGGAGTTTTTAAGATTCCCATACCATACTGCTCCATTACCAATTAGTTATATGTCTTCCTGTAATGTCAAACAAACAATAGGGAATACAAAAAACGATACAATAGGCAGTATCCCCAACATAGTTCTAAAGCATTTACCTCCTCATTCCATCACTTACTTAACTGCCATCGTGACAGCTGCCTCAGATTAGGCTATTTCCCGGCAAGCTGATAAAATCCGCTGTAATTCCAATATTAAAACCTAAAAAATCCCCGAAACATTCCCCTAGTTATAGACCCATAAGCCTTTTACCCACCCTGACTAGACTCTTTGAGAAACTGCTTCTAATTCGACTTAATAAATTTCTTCAAGGTACAAAAGTCGTCCCACCTTTTCAATTCAGATTCCGCTGCCTTCATTCGACCACCCACCATCTTGCCAGAGTAGTAGAAATTGTGGTACACGCGTTGCAAACTAACTTCGTTGCAAACTAAGCAGTATTGCTCTGTAGTCTTTTTAGAATTTGCTAGTGCTTTTGACAAAATCTGGCACACAGGTCTCATCTACCAATTAAGGAAATACAGCACTATCGATTATCTTGTCGAAATCATCAACAGCTTTCTTGAAAATAGAAGTTTTTCGGAGCGAATAAGTTCCTCTCTCTCTCCGCCCCTAAGATAATTCAGGCCGGGGAACTTCAAGGTACACCTCTCTCCCCAACCCTCTTCAATTTGTTTACAGAAGATATACTAAGTACAGTACCACAACCTGTTCCACGACTTTATATGCGGATGACACCGCGATATTCACTATACACCGTGATCTTTCAGTAGCAATTAACAAATTACAATAATCCAAACTAACTTTCTCTGACTGGACAGCAAATTGGCGCCTGAACTTAATCGCACCAAAATGAGAAAAAAATCTTTGCACTTAACAGTATAACTAACCCTCCAACTATCGCAATAGAAAATTTATCAGTTCCTTGGTTCCCATCCAACAAGACCGTAAAACACCTAGGTGCAATTCTAGACATTCGTCTCACGTAGAAACGGCAGATTACCCATCGGCTGAACAAAACTCATGCTGCACTCTTCAACCTATATCCACTTATAAACCGTAAATCGGCATTTCAAACTGACATAACCCAGCATATTTATAAAACCATATTAAGACCATCACTAACATATGCCTGTCCTGTTTGGGACGGTGCTGCACAAACAAACCTAAAAGGAATTTAAGTTTTTAAAAATAAAATCCTCCAAACGTCAGTTAACGCTCCTTGGTATGTATCCAGTAAACATCTTCACATCTTTACATCATCACAGAGCATTGAACATCGATACCATTACTCAGCACAATTCAAAATTATCAGAACAATTTTTCACCAACCTAAACCTAGTTCCCGGTGCCAGACTCGACCACCTGGTACAATCCACTAATGGTCCAACCAGAATAAAATCACGCCTTCCCAAAGATCAATTCAGACATCCGTAACAATCATAAACACATAATCCTATGCTCACTCCCCCTTCCCCTTTCCCACTCCCATCACACCACTGCTCTGAGCATACAATCCTTATAAATGTGGCTCCCAGAGGGGATTCCCTCTTACATATAAAATTGGGTTAAGGTTGTTTAATTTACAAGTACCTCGGTGCTTTTGAGTTAACATTCTATAACTTTTCGTAGCATTTGTATCCAATTTCTGACCTGTAAAGTGGTTTATCTACTGCCCGGGTGGAAAAAAAAGAACAAGAAAACTTCCTAAACTTTTCCGCTTTTCGACCCCTTTTAAAAGAATTGTTGGCTCCATCGATCCCCTTTCATTATTTCTTATTACTTAACTACATAATTAATGAGATGTATACATACATAATAAAGAATTGCCCACAAATGCCTTAAACATAACAATTACGAATATAATATTATAGTAAGTATCTAGATTTGTAATAAGCGAAGACGCTTCGCTGTATATATATATATATATATATATATATATATATATATATATATATATATATATATATATATATATATATATACACTAGGAGTGGAGAAAATACGAATGGCGAACAGTTTGTTCTATTCTTTGCAGATATCCGTGCGCGGGAGTCCTTATTAAGGGCCCCTACTTCCAAGGATGTATCAGAAATCTATTACTTATTAATTTAATTTAATCTTTTTGTAATGAATGGGATCGTGATTATGCCCATTAATCGCCGATTCATATTCGATTGTTGACCCCCAGTCGGCATCGTCATTGATCCCCGTCAATCTCTAGGGGGCTGATGCCGACCAAATGGGAAACCTCTGGTCCAAATCTGTTGTGGCAATCTCAAAACGATTTGGGTAAACGGAGATGATTTCCATTTTTACTTACAAAAGTCTCTCTAATATTTTTGAAAAAAATTACAAAAGAGAAATTGACTGATTGTTTTGAATTTAATTTTCCTTGCCTTTTGTGAAGAAAAGGGTTAATCGTTGCTGTTCTCAAAATTTCTGATAACCTTCTGGTGCATAGGGATGCATGAGTTCACGGGTGTATAATAGCAGGCATACAAGTCTTTAACAAAGAGTTCGGAAATTTATCTAAACGGGCGAATATTTATTTTTTGGTTACTGATAATTCTGAGAAATTTTTGTTTTTACCTGATGATATAATACCTTGTTATATCTAAGAATTTATTTTCCGTGTAATGTTTAATTTTCATTTTTGAAGAGGGAAATCCATGTTTAAATGAAATAAAAGCTTCGAAAATAGAAAAAAATAACACACCGTGCACCAAAATAAGTTTCTCGTGCTGGTTTTCCGAGCGCGAAAGAGCTAATTTTTTCACAGTGTGTGAAACATCACGTAGCGTGAGCAAAACATATGTAACGATTGGCAATTGTCTTTCGTCTTGACGACGTCGTTATTTATTATTTAAAAACAAAAGTGTTGATGAGACTTCAGAAACTGATTCGAAGATAGAATTTGAAGAACCGGCGCCGAAGGATTTTGCTAAAATGACAAATAAAATTAAAATAAGTTTGCTACCTTAAAAATAAAGACACCATTTACTTCAGAATGAAGTTGTATTCTACATCGACTATGAATTCTAGATATATGCAAAAAACTTTGTGAATAAACGAAATCAAAGCACTCGAAAACAAATCTAACAGTATGATGTAGTACGGCACATGGATGCAACCCGCAATACACTTTTGTACCGAATTTAAATTGTCTTCAGTGCTCACCTAGGAGAATCGGGGGTATTGTTGTGTGTCGTGTGTGTGTGTGTGTGTGTGTGTGTGTGTGTGTGTGTGTGTGTGTGTGTGTGTAGAGAGAGAGAGAGAGAGAGAGAGAGAGAGAGAGAGAGAGAGAGAGAGAGAGAGAATAATTGGCCCCTGCCCTCCAACCCCCGTAGATATAACGTGGTAACTGTACTATTAAAACGATCACTACATATATTAATACATACAGCAAAAACTCTTGATCAAGAAGGCAAATTAATACTTGTATTAAGGTTAGGTTTTTCAATCTTATTTCGTTAGTATGGTCCTACTAAACCCAATTTGATATATTTTTACCCTGTCACACATCTGCTTAAAACTTTCCTGAAAAAACCAGTGCTCTACGATGGATCCAACGAGCTGCGTTCGCGAAGACCTTTTCCGGGTCTCACTCTTACGACGTGGTTTGCGCCTCTGGTCTAGCTCCGACGCTCAAGATGTTTCTATGAGCTTTCCTCAGAGTAAGGGATTTTATTTTAAAGATAATAGTATAGTAAGCAAAACGTCTTTTCAACATACTAGTACTTGTTTTACTTAAAAATTACAGCAATGCGAGAAGAAAAAAATTAAACTTACGTAATCGTTTAGATTGTATATTAAAATCCTTTTGCTTAGTCAATACCATACCTCGCAAATCATAACATACCACAACTGACATAACTCTCAAAAATAATGGGGAATGGAATCTTTCAGTCTTGACACTCACTCCTCTAAATAGTTTTAAAATTTCCTCCGCGTCGCACATCATATAAAAACCTTTAAAATTATCATTAAGGGTAAATACAAAAACTCTACAGGAAAATGAAAGAAATTCAAGCAAGAAAAGCGATTCCACGCCGAAAACACGACGCCACTTTCTATTCAATGACGTTAATATTTAACATTAGTTCCCGATACAATTGATCTCATAGTCGTAATAAGTATTTACACGGCTCTTAATATACAGTATAACAAATAGAGTAAGTTATACCCCCCGTTGTCCAAGGTGAACACTCAAGGCACCTAATTTAAATTTGGCACGAGAGTGTATTGCAGGTTGCATCCATCTGGCGTACTGCATCAGGCTGTCGGCCCAAGCATCCAATAGGCCCTGGAAAAAACCTTAAATGCGGGCTTGACCTGCACGTAACTTGAGCTGTAGAAACATAAATTGTTGAACGTATCTTGTTAGTACATTAAACCATTAGAAATAATTGTGACTTTCAAAATAATGAGTATATACAAAATTATGCAGTAAACATAATGCGATTGTAAGCAGCACGATCGCAGAAAAACTGCATTTTATAATAATACGGTAAAATAATTTTCTATTTGTAAGCGTTATTAACAATTATGTCTTTTCAACAATGACTAAATATAAAAACAGAGCTGAAATAACGATTATCAATCACATCAAACAAATAATTATGTAACAAGTACATGAAATATTAATTGATGGGAATAATGATCTACTCAGTTAAGAATTAAGTTATTATTAATAAAAACATATGTTTTATTTGCTGCTAGCACTATTTAAAAGCTGAGTTACTGATCCATCAGTCCATTATATCCGTATATTGGAATTACGATAAAAGGTTTCAATAGCAACACACTCCATAACATTAGAAGAACATTATATTTTTTACAAAATATTGCTTATATTTGAAGATTATTTTTGCACTGGCAGAGTTGATCACTGGTCTTGGCAGACGCATGTTGCCATGTGTTTCGTCCGGGGCATTGAGTGGTGTTGTGAAACTACGCGATACGATTCTTTCCTGCCGTCCTCCCTACAAATGATTTTTCATTATTGTTCTGTTGAGTATTTTCATACTTTTCGTCGCCAATAACTATGTCAACTTTGTCAACGTGTTGGAAAAGACAAGGGTGACCCATTTGACATCATTGCAGCCAAAAGAAACCGGATGTAACTACAATGAAATCTCGCATTCTTTAGTCTTTGGCAGGGGTCTCGAAACTACGGCCTGCGTGCCACGGTCGGCTCTCGTCAGTACTGTATGTGTCCCGCCAACCCAAAGTATGTTCTAATTCAATTCAACCGTGGCACATGCTGTAACATTTTATTGCAAGATATAAGAATATGGTTTCTTATTTTCACTCACTTTTGGTCCACACACTAGCTCTTTGAGAGACATTTTAATAATAGATGATACAAAAATATAGAAAAAACAATTTCATTGCTATCATTGAGGTAAGTTTTAAAATTATTTATCATTACTGTATTTTGGTAATGAAGTAATTGTAGTTAAATTTTGAAATTTTAAAAGTGTAGCTATCAATGAGTGTTAATTATTGTAATTAATATGTTCAGAATTGTGTATTCATATGCCCCATACGTATTTTAAGAATTAATTTGTGATTTGCAAACTGTTTTATCGTTCTTTAACAAATAGGTGATTAATTGCACTAATGAAATTGCATTAATGAAATTAATTTTGAGGCCCCGAGAAAACCTTCTTTCCGGCCCCCAGTAGATGAAAGTTTGGAGACCCCTGGTCTACGTCATCGCCTCTCAACAATAGCTGGATTTTAACATATGCTAAGACGGTGTGGAAATACTTATATAGACTATTGCAAATCTTCGCGAAGGAAAAAGAAGGTACGTTTGGTTGTAGAACTTTTTGGTTAGTGAATTAACGAGTGAATACATTGTGGTGTAAATTAAACAAGATGACGACCATGAAACTGCAGTGTTCGGACGGAGTAATTTTGGAAGTAGATGTCGCAGTGGCAAAATACTCATACACTCTCAAAACAATGATTGAAAATGTAGAGGATGGTGACGAGGACGAAGTTCTCCCAATTCCTAATGTTACGTCCGAGATTATGAAAAAGTTTATTGATTGGGCGTCTCATCATATCAGCGGGAATCCTACTGTTTTTAAAGACCTTTATCCACATGAATGTGTTGAGGGATCTGTAGATATTGCAGTAGATCACCTCAGTAGTTGGGACACAAAATTTTTGAAAGACCTGAACCAAGAAACTCTCATTGATTTAACGAACGCCGCGAATTATTTAGACATTAAGGGTCTTCTGGATATGTGCTGTATGACGATCGCTAAACAGCTTGTGGACAAAGGTCCTGAAGAAATCCGCCGTGCATTTGGTATAGATAATGATTTAACCGAAAGCGACGAAGAACAAATTCGCCAAGAAAATGCTTGGTATGAAGATAAGTGAACAGCTATCTATGTGTTCGTTGATAATGTGAACATCGCCTTCCAGTGTGATGGCCGTCATGTTCCTTCCACGAACATATCTTCAGGATCTTTTAGTATCACCCTGTTTCTTGATGTTTCACAAATTATATTCATTTCTATTTTTATAGTGTCTTTAGAGTTTTCATAAAATAAGAACTGAACTTTATATAACTAAAAAACAATATGTTTTCCTTATCTTTGTGTTTGTTTTGTGAAGTAGCCAGGCCAATACATTTTGCCTCCTATGTAATAATATATTAATATTCCAAGTATAAAAATTGTGAAATCTTATAAATTCTATTATTTTCTCATGTTATAACCCTTTTCGCATTTCCCTTGCCTGTACATTTGAATCCCTTCTTACTAGCCATGTTTTATGGTAAGAATATTTTAATTTTTTCTTTTAAAAGTATCAGTTCTCATCTCTTATCACAGTATGTCAATCAAAGCAAATACTGTCTTGAATCTGAATCAGATATGGAAGTTAGAAATAATCCTATCCCTTAAATGATCGATTCTAAAAGGTAATTATATGTATATATTACGGATTGATTTGATGTCATACATGTAGTACATAAGTGACAGGAGAGTGAATCATCAATATACATGTGAAACATGTTGAAAAACTGTAATTTGTGATAATTCAAGATGGAGAATATCTTAAATTTGTCCATTCAGTATCTTTTATGAAGTAGGTGATAATATCTTTTTTTAAACATATGAATTATTGCTTTCTAGAAAAAAAAATCATATCCAAAAGATATTCCTATATATTGTTATTGTTCTGGTTCTTAGGTAACATGGGAATAATTGATAATTTAGGACACCCAAAGCCCAGAATTTCAATAATCAAAGGAATATAAAATTTTTACTTTGCAATGTAAATAACGGATACCTCAAAAATTGTCTGTGTTTCATTTATATGCTGAAAATAAGGAGGTCCTGACATCCCATTCATATTTGGGTTTTAACTATTTAGGAAAGAAGCCTATTTAGTACCCCTAATACCATCAAATAATTTTGCTCAAGTCTCACCATAAAGCCTTTGCCAATATTGTCATTGAAAGGCTGAGGCCAATAATGAATAACAAAATATTGAAATATATTTGTCATAGTTAAGAGGAGAGAGAATATACAAGTGAGGAGTAAGACTATAGAAAGATGTAATGGATCCTGTTTAAAAACTATATAATTAAAATAAGAACTCCAAAAAATGGGAACCCAAACTACTAATATCATCTTAGGAGCTGGAAACCAAAAGTAGATAGCAAGTGACTAATGTTTAATTCAAAAACCAAATAGCAAAAGACAAAGGTTAAAACAGATTTAACCTATGTATTACTAATAGAAAAATTGATGATGTTTGCCTTCATCTCGCAGTAAAGGATCACACAATCCCTGGTATGTGATTCCCTTGAAATATAAAACTTTTTTTTACACATTCTCGCTTACATTTTGTTCAAAATATCATTTTCAGGGCTCATTGTAACCTACTTTATTTAATTGTTTACTGATTATGTTATGAATGCAGTACAAAAACATTAAAAAAATTATTATAATAAATAATACAAAATTTTCCTTCAGTATTATTTACAGATGAACAGGTGAGAATTATTTGCAGATGAACAGGTCAGTGTTATTTACAGATGAACAGGAAAAGATCAAAAGCATAGAGCATAAAGGGAGTGATTGTAATGGATTTTCCAAAAATCTAAACGAGAATATGGATGGGACTGTGCTTTGGTAGATCATTTATGAAAACACAAAAATGATGATGAAATTTAATTCAATAGTTGGATTTAGGCAAATCATTCACCATTTTGCCTTTTTATGGTTAATGTTTTCATTTCATTGGTCACAAAACATTCATTTTTAATTTCTAAAATCTTATTTATTTATTTTAATCAATTCGTTATTAGTAACACCAGATGCAACTACCAATGATATCACAAAATTTTTATTAAGTGAAGTTGAGAAAGTGGTGAAAAGTTTCAAAAGCGATAAAGCTCCCGGACCCGGTGGGATATATATAGAACTAATCAAATTAGCTCCATCGATATTGTTTAAATGGGGAATATGGAAAATGGGGCTATAAAATCAATTTCAAGAAGACAGAGTACATGGTGGTAGGAGGGACAGGAAAAGATTTAGTAATGGAAGATGGCTCGGTTGTTAAGTGTTGTCAGATGTATAAGTATTTTGGAACAATTTTAACAGACCAAGGGGGAAGTGAAGAGGAAATTAAACATTACATTCAGCAAGGAAAATCTGCTATTTGGCAATTGCATTCAATAATATGGAATAAAATTATTTCTAATAAAGTGAAAATTAGAATTTATAAAGCAATTGTGGAAAGTATATCACTGTATGGTGCTGAGTTACGGGAGATCTCAAAAAGTAATGAGAAAAAATTAAAGGGTATGGAAATGGAGTTTTTGAGACACAGCTGTAGTGTAACATTAATGAAAAGAGACAGGAATGAAAATATAAAGCAGCAAATGGGTGTCATTTCAGATATAATGGTGACAATAGAAGGGAGATGGTTAAAATGGTATGGTCATCTTAGAAGAATGCTGGAGGAAAGATGGCCATTAAAAACTTGGAGGTGGCAGGTGCCAATGCACAGAAAGAGAGGTAGACCAAGACTCACATGGTATGATGGTGTGCGACAGACTATGAGAGATCGTCACATCTAAGATGATGATTAGTAAAATAGAAGAAGATGGAAGCTTGGGTGCGAGAGACGCTGCATGGTGTAGTTCCACTCGCAGATGAAGAAGAAAATATTTTTTTTAAGATAAATTATTATAATACATTCCGATGGGAAGTTGAATAAGCACTGTTAGTTTCAGATAATAAAAAATAGGTTTTCAGTATACGAAGATTCTTTCATCATAGATACTCCATGTCCCATAGGATAAAATTTTTTGACACATGTCTGTAACTGCAATGTGAATGTTCAGAAATGTCATGGAAAATGTCCAGAAATGAATTCTATCATGCTAAGTTTCTTATGTTTCTCTGTAATAGTCAAGAATAAAAATGATTTTGTTTTGTCACTATAATATGTGTTATAAATTACTGTGAATTAATACAGTATATTATTTCAAAAAATGAATGAAGGGAAAATGGGCCTTACATCAATGAAAGAAAAGGAAGTTGAGATGTTTAAACATACATCAATGAACTTAAGTGAAATTGCATATAAAAGCATTATTTCCTATTAGTGTATCTTCAGGATAATAAATATAGTAAAATTCTGTGTCAGCAGTAAAACTTCACAATTGCATAAGAAATAGGATAATGCAACTTTGAGAGAAAATAAAATTTCATTATTTGTTCTTACAGAATAGTAAGTGAATAACAAATCTTTTATAATGATTATGAATAAAGACCAGATTCCCGTGTTACTGCATCTTTTATTTGCTAACTTTAAATTGGATGAAACTTTGACAGAAATTTGAATCGTGTAACGGACCTTATTTTAGTATTTGTTTTATTTTACACAAAATTGCACGTTTGGGGGGTTACTGCATGATATTGCACGTTTTAGGTAATGCTGCCTGAAAATTGCACATTTGCGGGTTTTACTGGATGAATTAGCAAGATTAAGAGTTTTATTGCATAAAATGTAATTTTATTGTAATCAACTTCTTTTAATTTATCTTTTGAAATGTTTCATTTAAGAAAAAAATATTTTATGACATAGCAGTGCATTAGGGAGATCTGTGAAACACGAATGCCGTTTAATATGTATCAATTCTGCATTTTGTTGCCTTAAGAATTGAGCATCTGTATCTTTCATGATGCCTCTTGCGAATTGAAATATTATTGAATTATTGCACCAGGAAAAGGTCCATGGCCTGTGGTTGCACCCACTCAGCATAAGCATGTTCTGGGTCTGTCTTCCCAATCAGATCATATATCAGTTTTGTCAGTTTTTTCTGAACTTACCAACACGAGAACTAGCGACATTTGTCCTTACATTCAAGAATGAAGCTTACCGACAAGCTGCGCTGCGTTTCAAATTCAATAAATTTCTTGGAACAGACGTTGTGCTACGAGGCACAAAAGAGAATGAACACAATTTCTGATCATTTTAGCACCATGCACATGTAAAGTGAGGCTCAGCACACTGAAAAGTATAAATGCAGAACGTAGTATTTCCTGTGTGAAACCATATTAGTTGATAGAAATATTTTCCAGAAAATAATTTGAAAATATATATAATTGTAAATTATGTAATGCAAAAATTAATTGTAAATTATGCACAATGAAAACAATTAAGAACATTTCTTCTGTAACTTAATTATTTTTGATATCTGAAGGTATGTTTGAATTTTTCTGTTTTTGTACTTACTTTTGTTTTTATGCTAATTTAATCCTATGTGCAAATAGTATTTAAAATGTCAAATATAGTTTGAACAATATGTACAAACCTAATTCTAGGCATTCATCTAGAATATAATATTCATTATACAAAAACAAGTTGATAAAGGATTAACTGGAGTTTTAGGTTACATAACACTGTTTTGAAAAGTCTTGATCTTTTTATTGAATGTTTTTGCACGTTTTGGTGTTTTACTGCAGGTTTTAGATAGTTCTACTGTATGAAAATCTGGTCTTTAATTATGAGCAGTGTGATTCATATTACTTTCAGAATTCTTTGGCGATATCCTTATGAGTTTGGTTCTAAGACATGTTGTCCTTTCAAGAAATCTAAATTTACACAAACCATGATGAAGAAATGCTTAAATTAGAATAATATGTTTAAGTCATGAACAAATCATGATCAAGTAAAGCCATGGTATTATAAAATTGGTAATTAATTCTTGCAAATTCATAAATTTTAATATTTTATGCTTCTGAGCTAACAGGTCTCTTTGAAATGTTTGCCATTAAAAAGTCGTGTTTTAGAAGAGTTTTTTTTTTTTGAAAGGCTTTATTTACAGGTCCTCTGATAATATGCTAATAAAATATCAGTTTACATACATCTAGGTGTAGGGTGTAAGGTGTAGAATTGGAAATGATCTTCATTACAGTTGCATGAAACAAACTGAAAAGAAGCCTGATGATTATTATCTGACACACAATTTTTTCAAAGGACAGCAAAGTTATTGATTGTGAATAGGTTATTAAGAAATAAGAATGAATTGAAATATTGCTCAACATCTAATGCAGCAAAATAATGGTTTTCAGTACTTTAAGGCTCTTTCACAGTAGACAAACCTGTATGCCTCAATGGAAAATATTTAACTAGTCATTCTCATAACAGCAACTTTACTGTTCTGAAATAAGTGTAAGACAAATAAATGAATAATACTGTAGTATAATAGATAAAAATAAGTGCTTTCTTTATTTATAACTTGCTTCACATTTCACTGTTGTCATACGAATGATGTAATGTGTTATCATATGTGTGTCAATAATTATCATACCTACTAAACAATGTATTGTATGGCAATAAAATTTTGCCCTATGATTCTATAGATTAAGGAATCAGCAGAATTTTAAATGATTAGGTTTACTAATTATGAATATAAATAATTAAATTTCAATAAACTGCACAAAATTCCATTGTTAAAATTTGAAAAAGTCAGCATGTTAAAAATCTTCTTCTTTTTTTTTCTTTCTTTTTTTTCTTTTTTTTTCTTTTTTTTTCTTTTTTTTTCCTTTTTTTTTCTTCTTTTTTTTTCATTCGGTCTAATGCATAGCATGTAGGAAAGAAAATGTTAGAAACAAATTTTTTCGGTGTGTTCCTACAAGTACAACATTAAAAACAGATTTTCTTCATGGTGAATTGTGATATTCAAATACAGTTCATGAAAGATGGGGATATGCAATTTTTCAAAAATATGAGTAGTTTTCGTGTAAATTTGCGTGAAATGTGGCCATCTTTTTTACAAATATTTAAAAAAAATAAAGGCTCAACATTTTTCTTTAATTATTCTTCAATTTATTGAAAGGATGGTAAAAAAAGGTTCCTGGTTACATTTTCAAAATTGCCAAAAAAAGTAACATTGCAAAAGCACCATAAAAAGGGAGTGATTTCTGTCGTATCCGAAATCTACTCTAGCTAATGGTGTTACATTGCACATACTTTCTCACATTTTTTCTTAATTTGCAATTTTCACAAATTCAAAGTGTTCATTAAAAATTAATCCTGTACCATGCTTTTAAGCGTCCCTTATTTTTTTTGGATAAGAGAATTTAAGAAATTGGAGTGTGTTTTTGAGAAAAATATTTGTTATTATTTGCATTAAATTCATTCAGAAATGACGCGAAAACGACTTTTTTTTCAAAAAATGTTACATGATCTTTCTTAAAAAGCAGATTTTTTTGAACAGACTTTGCTGAAGGCAAACGCCTCTATCTTCAACTTTATAAATTTGAAATGTTAACTTTTTTCCATTTTCGAAAATATAGAGTTCGGCAGAAAGGAGACTAGCATTATTTTTTCTGTCCTCTGAAACATACAAAGAGAAAATTTAAAGGAAAAGTTAGGAGCTGTTTTGGGAAAATATAATAATTATTAAGTAAATTAAAAATATCTCACATTGAACACAAAATTACGCGAAAACTACTCAAATTTTCCAAAAATTGAAGGTATCATTTCAAGATCTGTTTTTAAATAATAGATTCATTCAGAAAAAAATTATATCTTCAATATCGGAGTTGCGCGCGCGCGCGCGCGCGCGCACACACACACACAAACGACAGAAACCCTTTAGCTTTCGCAATTTTCGAAACGCGTGTTGCTACATCAGCACATTCATTCTGGCATTAATTATAACTGATACGCAATATTATACTGCTACATTAAACTTGATAAGTGATTTCAACAAGCAACTTTATTTTTTCGCGCCGAGACTCGAACTCAGGTCCTCTGAGAAAACTCGCCGTGCGGCTTGCGGAGTTTTCCCCAACCAGGTATTTCTCACTAGCGGAGCATCGCACCAGACAGGCTCTAAGCCCCCGACTGGTCTCCCGACATATGTTGCAGTGTAGTGCATATAAGTGTGTGGCATTGCGCGTATCTTACGCCGAGGTATGCTGCGCGAGTTGGGTGGCGGCGCTGGCCGGCAGGTGTGGCGTGCTGCGTACAAGTGAGTGTTTGAAGGACGGCGTCGGCGGCGACAAAGGGTGGTGCCGTGCGAAAGACAATCAGACGAGATGTGACAAGTGGAATACAACGCCTGTATTGTATATGAATGATCGCAAGGACTGCATCGTATACAACGTGGCGAGGAAAAAGGAAAGACCTATGAAGGTGGGGGTTGTGAGATTATGGGGGGGGGGGGGACAGGGTGTGCTTTGTATAACAATCGTATTAATGTAACAAACTGTTAATGAAACTTTATTGTTGAAAGCCTATGTCTCATTTAAAGCGTTTTCCCTCCGGATTCATCTCTCACAAGTGTAGGGGTATGTAAGTAAGGGGCGAAGACAGAACAAGGAAGGGGCATGAAAGATAGCGCACGGACCGTGGCCCGTTAGTTAGGTTAATGCTCCGGAATTCGTCCGGCGTTGATGGAAGAAACCATGGAAAACTAGCGATCAGAGCTGCCAGCTGCTATAATTCTCCTCCAGACAGTGAATAATTCCACCCAGCTCTTCTTTTTTTTTCTTTCTTTTTTTTCTTTTTTTTTCTTTTTTTTTCTTTTTTTTTCCTTTTTTTTTCTTCTTTTTTTTTCATTCGGTCTAAGCATAGCATGTGGAAAGAAAATGTTAGTCAGAACAAATTTTTTCTTGTTGCACAAGTCAACATGTAAAATAGTTTTCTTCACGTTTGTGTATTCAAATACGTTCATGAATGATGGGGATAGAATGTTTTCAAAAATATGAGTAGTTTTCCTGTAAATTTGAAACGTGGCCATACTTTTTTACATATTTTAAAGGCTCAAATGTTTCCAATTATTCTTCAATTTTTTCTGGAATTTTCATAGTAACAAGTCAAGCGGACATGATTTTCATCAGAAATGATACGCAATGGCCTGCAAATTTGAAACGTATACTTTTATTTTGTTTTACATAAATTACCAATTTCAAAATTTTCTCAATAATGGTTCCAAATTATTCTTTATTTTTTTTGGAATATAGAAATCAAAATTGCACAGTCGGCGATTTTCTTACAAATAGGATATTGGAATGAGCTTTACATTGATTTTTTCGAACAGTACTTTATTTTTTATAAATTTGCAAACTTTTCCTTTTTTCGAAAATGCCAGTACTCGCTTAATAAAATGGCAGAGATTTCAATTAAAACCTTTTGAATACTGCAAATGTTAAATTTTCTTTTTGAATAGTTGGACGCGTTGGTCATGTACAATTATTTGAAGAAACAAGACGTTTCTGCGTAATTTGCATTTGCAGTTAATTGCAAATTATAAAACCGCTTCAAACACACACACACAAACGACAGAAACCCTTTAGCTTTCGCAATTTTCGAAACGCGTGTTGCTACATCAGCACATTCATTCTGGCATTAATTATAACTGATACGCAATATTATACTGCTACATTAAACTTGATAAGTGATTTCAACAAGCAACTTTATTTTTTCGCGCCGAGACTCGAACTCAGGTCCTCTGAGAAAACTCGCCGTGCGGCTTGCGGAGTTTTCCCCAACCAGGTATTTCTCACTAGCGGAGCATCGCACCAGACAGGCTCTAAGCCCCCGACTGGTCTCCCGACATATGTTGCAGTGTAGTGCATATAAGTGTGTGGCATTGCGCGTATCTTACGCCGAGGTATGCTGCGCGAGTTGGGTGGCGGCGCTGGCCGGCAGGTGTGGCGTGCTGCGTACAAGTGAGTGTTTGAAGGACGGCGTCGGCGGCGACAAAGGGTGGTGCCGTGCGAAAGACAATCAGACGAGATGTGACAAGTGGAATACAACGCCTGTATTGTATATGAATGATCGCAAGGACTGCATCGTATACAACGTGGCGAGGAAAAAGGAAAGACCTATGAAGGTGGGGGTTGTGAGATTATGGGGGGGGGGGGGACAGGGTGTGCTTTGTATAACAATCGTATTAATGTAACAAACTGTTAATGAAACTTTATTGTTGAAAGCCTATGTCTCATTTAAAGCGTTTTCCCTCCGGATTCATCTCTCACAAGTGTAGGGGTATGTAAGTAAGGGGCGAAGACAGAACAAGGAAGGGGCATGAAAGATAAAAAAACTTTTTATTTCCTGATCAATCTGAACGAACTCAAGACGGGGCGTTTCAACCGGATATTTTGATATTTTTTGGCACTTAATATTAAGTCTCAACATATTAAAAAATTTCTCAAAAGTTGCACTACATTTTTTATTAAAGTCCTCGAATAGCATAAAGGATGCCTAAGACACTGGCGCAGTTCTCATACTCCTTGAAATGCTTGATTTTTCAAAAATTGCTTAAGTGAAATTTTGTCGGGCGTTTTGCTTCAAATATATTACATTTACATTTATTTTGAACTGCAATTGGGTATGACCCGGTGGCAGTAAATTAACAATAATTACAATAATAATAACACTTAACATTAATAATAATAACAACAATATTAATAATAATAACAATATCAATAATAATAACAATATTAATAATAACAATGATAATAAAGGAGTACAATACAAGCCGAACATGCAATAATCATACTATCACTAATATTAAGTATTATAACAAATATTTCAACTCGTATGATATATAATAATTATAATTATATGTCGGTGATGCTAAAATTTAATACAAGCTACATAAATATTGGCTAAATTTATTGTTTTTATTCATTGATCGCGTTCACTACAATTAACTGCACGACACTACACTACACTACACTACACTACACTGTTTTTGCTTTGAGTTACACTGACCAGCACTTCACCGCACTTCACAGCACTTCACCGCACTTCACAGCACTTCACCGCACTTCACAGCACTTACTCATTTAATGTCTATTACTATCATATTGTTCTAACTTATTTCTAAAACTTCGAACACTTAGAGGAAAAGCTTTGAAAATTGTTGCGGGTAAACTGTTCCAATTTTTAATTGTTCTGTTACAAAAGGAAAATTTCCCAATATCTGAATTTTGTTTCCTTGTTCGAATTTTGTGAGTGTGATCGCTTCGGCCGAAATAATTTGTTTTTTCTAGTCTAACCTGAATTTCCTTCCAAGCTGTTTGACCTACGTACGATTTATAAAGAGCGCAAAGCCTCGCCCTTGTTCTCATTTCTAGAGGTTTCCATGCCTTTTTTATCGCGTTAGTTCTATAGGTAAACTTATTAGCTTTTCTCTGTATTCTATCTAGATTTTTCCGGTGCGACTTTCTGTATGGATCCTAACATGCCACTCCGTATTCCATGAGAGGGCGAACCAGCGAAAAATATGCTAATTCTTTTGCGTTTGCAGAGCTTTTCTTTAGAATTCGCCTTACAAAATGCAAAGACTTCCACGTTTTCCTAACTACCTGATTTATATGCTTCTCCCACCCTAATTTACTATCTATATGAATGCCTAAATACTTGCATGATGAGACTCTTGGGATGATGACCTCACCTAAACGATAGTCTGGTTCCTCATAATTTCGTCCCCGGCCGAACGTTATTGTTTTGCTTTTCGATCCGTTAATTCCCATGTCATTTTTTTCAGCCCAATCACGTAAATGTTCTAAATCCTGCTGTAATATTTGTTCGTCAGCGCTACTTTTGATTTTTCGGTATATAACACAATATTTCCTGATCAATCTGAACGAACTCAAGACGGGGCGTTTCAACCGGATATTTTGAT
Source organism: Teleogryllus occipitalis (assembly GCA_011170035.1). Lineage (NCBI taxonomy): Eukaryota > Metazoa > Arthropoda > Insecta > Orthoptera > Gryllidae > Teleogryllus > Teleogryllus occipitalis. The sequence goes on along the minus strand of BLKR01002316.1, from coordinate 186,120 downwards.
ATTTTTTGGCACTTAATATTAAGTCTCAACATATTAAAAAATTTCTCAAAAGTTGCACTACATTTTTTATTAAAGTCCTCGAATAGCATAAAGGATGCCTAAGACACTGGCGCAGTTCTCATACTCCTTGAAATGCTTGATTTTTCAAAAATTGCTTAAGTGAAATTTTGTCGGGCGTTTTGCTTCAAATATATAATAAAAAATAGAAATTTATTTCCTTAATGAAATTTGTTCATTAAAGCAGATCTTGAAATAATGTCATTTTTCAAAATTTTAGTAGTTTTCGTGTAATTTTAGTCGAAATATTAGCAAGATTAATTTTTTAAACAATTGTTTCCCAAAAATCTCTCCACCTTTTTTCTTTAAAGTTTCTTTTCCATATGAGGAACGCTTTAAAATGTTGATAGATTCATTTTTGGCTGTCTCTCCGTTTTCTCAAAAAATACAAGTTAACATTTAAAAACTACAAAATTGAAGATAGAGATTTTTGCCCTAACGTATGATGCTAAAAACCTGCTCTTTAAAAAGGTCCTGTACAATTTTTTTGTAAAAACAAGTAATATTTGCGTTATTTGTGATGGAAATGATGCAATTTCTAAAAAAATAATTTCTCGGAAACCGTTCCTATTTCAAAAGAAAGTGTTTCCACGGACAGAAGAAGGGACGTTTAAATGAATGAGTTGGATTTCATTTTCGTTGAACTCTCTGAATTTTCGAAAATTGCAAATTTAGAAATAATGCGAGGAAGTATGTGCCGTTGTAGAACCTCTAGTTTCTTTAAATGTTCTTCTTTGATGTGTTAAGGGGCGGTAAAATAGGGTGTTAGTCCCATTTTGCATGTTTATGAGGTATATTATAGCGGAGCACTTAAGAGTAAAGTAAGGAAGTATGCGCTGTTGTAGTACTACTATTATATTTTCTCGCCCTTAGGAATATACGAAGAGAAAATACTGTGATTGTGCGCCGGAAAAGGGTGATCTTTGACATAAAATCTCTGTCGGGCCCTGGTAAAAAAAAAGTTAATAATCATTTTCTTATGTATAGAAAATTACGTCCTCTAACACGTATTGAAGCCAGAAACCATGTTTTCTGGGTCCTTGATAGTAAAAGATTGATTGACGACAAAACGTGTGTGTCCGTCTGTAGTCAACGCTAGTAACGTTTAGGCTCTAAACCGTTCATACGATTATTTCCAAAATTGATATTCTCTGATCGATCTGAACGAACTCAAGACATTGAGAGTATTAAAGGGAAATTTTGAGTTTTGAAGTTTCTTTACATGAAGCTTCAACATTTTTAAAATTTTCTCAAAAAGGCTCAAAATTGTTTGATTAAACTTTGTCCTCGGAAATCCTAAAGGACTCTTAAGTGAATGCTACAGGTCTCATGTTCGTTGAAATCCCAGATTTTTCGAAAATTGTCAAAGTGCAAGTTTTGGAAGTCTTTCTACAACTACAATTTTGAAGATACATTTTCCCCCCTTGTGTAATCTCTTCTTTGAAGACAGGTATTGAAATAAGGTCTGGTCGGAAAAATGAACAATTTTAATGTAATTTTGCGCGAAATATAGGCATTTTTTACATTTTTAAACAATTATTTTCTAAAAACCGCTCCAATTTTTTTGTTAAAATTTTTTCGAGAACACATGCATCTCGCATAGGTTTTTTAATAGTTGCTTGATGAAATGTGTGAGTGTTGAGACACGTGTGAGTGCTCTGTGATGTAATGTTTCTCGGTCATATTCCAAAATTTGTTTCTTTTCTACATCCTTAAGTCGAGAAAACGTCGTACATGCTAGTTCATTCATTGAACTGGTCATATCGTTACCATAATATCAGATTTAAATATAAAAATTAAGAAACACTAACAAACCGCAGCATACTAATTTAAAATGAAAAATAAATACTTTCTAAATAATAATGACTTTCCCGTTTATCACATCAACAAAACAGTAAACACACGCGCTACATGGCTTGCATGTGAGTGGAAATCGGAGTCTTTACTGCGGTTAGGCAGCAAGCGAATTCGCTGGCCTACGCACATTACGCATGCGTCGAGTATGGATGCAACATGCTACTGTTCCACGCTCGCCACAAGGGCCTGTTAGATGGTCGAAGCAAGGCAGCACTCAGCCTGACTCTGAGAGGTGCAAGCGGGCGCATGCGGGATGGGACGAGACAGATCGCATGGTGCACGAGCTGTTAGAAAACGGAAATATGGCGTGGAATGGAATGAAATGGAAATATGGCTCGTGTCACGATAATGAAATGTTCCTTATACATTTTCAGATGAATAATACTTACACCATATTAAATTTTTTTACATATTAAATTTTACAACGGTTCTTCCATTTCAAATCGTCAAGGGTATATCGTTTTCGAATAGTAGATTGGTTGACTGTTAGTAATTCAGGGCGTATCAACTACTGAGGTCATTAGTCCCGTAAGTGTAGTGCATGTTCCCCCTCGAGAGGAGGCGCCGATCTTCCTTCGCTGGATGGCGAGATCCCGTGCCAAGTGGCAGTATCAGATGTGATCCGGCTCCGACCTACCGTCAGCTAGCGGGGTTTCCCTAACCAGGTATCTCCCATCAGCGGGATACCGCCCCCACCGGGAAACGTTCTAAGCTCCCGACCGGTCTTGCTGCATGTGTGGTAATGTGCTACATTATTGTACGTGTGTTGGGGGGTGAGAATAGGACAAGGAAGAGGAAGGAAGGTTCGCGCGCGGTCCGTGGCCCGTTTGTTAGTGTACTGCTCCGGCATTCGCCTGGTGTTGATCGAAGATACCACGATACTCTCTGAGATTATTATTAAAGATAGGAACATAAACAATCTAGAGCAATACCACGAATTCCATTTTAAGGTTATTTTGAAAGGTAAATGTTATAACCAATGACGTCAAAAACCCTTGAAAAATCTAAAGGTATTCCACCAGGGGCTTCATTTTGATCCATGGATTAAGCGACATATTTAAGGAAAGAAAATATGGCTGTTTCCTTAGATTTAGATTGTCTAAATCAAGGATTCCCACTTTTTCTCGTTGACCGTCGTACTGTGTGGATCGCACCGCACCGTGCAGCTCAACTAACGCCGTCCATCGAAGTTTCTTTACTCGGTGTAGTTTCCTGCGCCGACCGCAGAGGTGCTCGCACTACTGCGCGACGAGCAGTCAGTCTCTATCAACTAGTGTTTTGCCCGACTTATTCAGTGCAGGGGTTATTTCTACTCGTGCTCAAAAGTTTTCACAGAGCTACATAGTGCTCAAATCCAAGCCACCCCTGGAGGGGCATCCCGTCCCAGATGTTTTCCGCATGCATCAACAACCAACTCTATCAGAACTCAACCGTCAACAGCAACATTCAAGCACCAAGGTCAGACCCGAGGAAACGCAGTCTTAGCAACCTCCAGGTAACCGGCGCCAAACACAAGGCTAATTCTCTGCCCGGCGTAATGGGTAAACCCAACAGCCAACATCTTTAGTGAAGTTATTCGTGGAGTGCCTATCGATTACAAAGGTGAAATAACTGAAGAATTTAGCAAGAATAGTATTCAGAACGTCAAAGTAACCCTCCTGTTAAAATTTTATAAATCGCCTTTGCCTTTATGTGCAGTTTTAGTGAATGAAAGATCAACTTTTAAAAAACTATTTAGCATCAATATACTTTTCAGAGCCGTGTTATCAGTTGAAGTCACACTCCGTAATTCATTTATTGTGAGATGCAGAAGATGTCAGGACTACGAAACACAAAAGATTATTGTAAGAAAACTTCAAAAGATTTAAGATGATCAAAATCCCATTAATCGGGTAAATGCAACTTACACCCTCAACTTAATCTCATTTGCGTAAATTGTAAGCAGGCTCATTTTGCGTCACTACGCAAATGTGAATATTTCCAAAATAGACAAGAGGCATTCATGCAAAGAAGTTCATCTATTTATCTTTATTCACAGGCAGTTAACAATATTCCACCCGTCCTCCTTTTCCCCTTTTCATGCTAGTGCCATCTATCGTCAGTCTAGAATCCCTCCTCAATAATACCTTCCTCCCCCGCTCCCTCGAAACCTTCCCCGTCTTCCTCCTTTCCTCAACAATATTTTATTTCAACTTATCCACAACACGTATTTACAAACTCTGCACAACCTCTCCCCCCTCCTCCCACAGCACCTTCCCACATATCGTTATATAATCTCAGAAATAATAAACAAAGTAATCAAAGACCTCATTGCCATAATCAACAACCAAATCCAAATAACTCTCGCGTCACATCCATATTTATCCCATATCATTAATACTCAAATCAGTAAAGAACATTTCTCAGATTAAATTAACTTCTCTCACCCTCTTACACTGGAATATAAACGGAATCATCCCCAACATCAATTTTATAAAATATATTTACAGAGAAAAACTGTGTGATATAATGTACGTTAAAGGCTACCCTAGCCATCTCATTTAAACCATTCAAAATCTTTATAAAAACTCAAAGATAGTAATACAAATAAATGACAAGTATAGCAACTCCTATCAATCAAGGCATCAAACAAGGTAGTCAATTATCACCGGTATTGTTTCATATATACATCGATTCGGCTGTAGAAGAATGGAAATCATCATCACCACCTGGAATAAATATAGGTAATATGCCCTTCAAGACTACGCTATTTGCAGATGATCAACTACTCTTTGCAAAATCTGAAAATGACTTACAAATAGCGGCTTACAAATTACAAAAAGTAATGGAGCAATATCATAAGATATCTGTTACCAGATATAAAACCATGGCTTTTGTGGGTCCAGAACATGCCAGGTCCAAGATAGTTCTAAATAATAAAAGTTTAGAACAAGTTTGCACTTTTTATTACTTAGGCTGCAGTGTGTTGTATCTAATAGAAAGCGATCTTGATGTGAAACTGAGTAGATTCCAGAGAATGTGTGGAACAATAAGAAAAACATTAAAAAATAAAACCCGCAGAGACACACAGTTAAAATTTTATAAAACACTGGGCGTCCCAACCTTAACCTATGGATGCGAAAATTTGACGTTAAATAGATCATTAAAAAGGAAAATCCAAACTAGCGAAATGACGTTCCTGCGAAGTGTTGCGAACTATTCTTTATTATATCATACGAAAAACGTGGTTATAAGACATGAACTAAATATTTTTAACCTCTTAGGAAGAGTCGAAAAACAAAAAAAAATTTGTATGCCCATATCATAAGAATGAACAAAGTGAGACTCCCTAAACAAATAATAAATTATATACCCACTCGCAGAAGAAGATTTGGAAGAGCAACGACTCGGTGGATTGATGATGTCAACGTTCAAGAGGACGGAACGGGCCTACAGGCCTAATCCTTGATGTTGAAGAATAAAATATATTTTAAGTATAATATAGATATTGCTTTCATCACAGAAATGCACTTTAAGTCCAAGGATAAGGTAAATGTCCCGGGTTATCTGACTTACAGATCCGACAGACCTTCTCGTACTGCAGCAGGTGGAGAGCAATTTTCATTTAAAAAGCGGATTCGACGAAATTCTGTGTCACCGTATCTCACCCACAGACTTCAAATTTTTCATTAGCACTACATTAGTCAGACGGCACGCCAGACACATTAATCACAGTATATAAACCTCATAATATTCTCTTGAAACAACACTCTGTTCCGAAACCCAATTACTACCATAACCATAGGTGACGTCAACGCCAAACATAGCGCACGAGGATGCAGATCTTGCACCCCGAATGGAAATTGTTTACTCAGTTACGCTATCAACAATAATTCAATTATCTCTGCTCCACTTGAACCTTCGCATTATCTGGATAATCGACGCATTCTTCCGGATATTCTAGATATTGCAGTTCGCAAAACGTTTACGAAACCGTTATTCCAATCTGTTCTAACAGAATCAAACTCAGACCACTGCCTGGTGTTTCTCTCATGTGATGTTAATCTCATAATATCTAATCATTCTAATCCACATGAATTTCAATTGGAAACTATTCCAAGAGTTTCTTTCTACATCTACACCCTTGCCACCTTTGTTATAAACCCCAGATCAAATCGATTCAGCAATTTCTTTCTTCGGGAACACCATCGACACTGCAATAAATGCGGCTACTCCCAATTACAGCCACCAGAGGTACCTCCCACCAAGTCCCTTTCCACCTAACATCCTGAATCTTATTAGACAAAAGCGAAACCTAAGACGACAATGGCAAACACTCCGGCTACCTCAGGTAAAAACTTCTTTAAATAGCACACAATAATATAGACAACATATAAGGTACTCGAAGAGTTAAATAAGTTTCGCAATCAAAACTTCCAAAAACTACTTCTAATTATTGATAAAAACTCTAATTCTTTGTGGAAACTCAGTTGTCATTTGTCCCACCGCAATCACGCAATCCCCCCATTATCCGTCAATTCTGAATTTGCATATACGGAAGCAGACACACAAGAAATGCGTGCCAACCGTTTAAAGAAATGCTTTCTATTATGAATTAAGTAGTATTTAGGTTATTAAATTGGTGTAGTTAGCTGGGATTCTTGAAATGAGAGAGAGGGGTAGTAATAGGCTGTTTACAAGTTGTGCTCATAATTTATTTGTTAAATAATGCATAAGGAATTGTTGGCTCCATCGACCCCCTTTCATTATTTCTTATTACTTATCATACATAATAATAAGATGTATACATACATAATAAAAAATTGCCCATAAATGCCTTAAACATAACAATTTCGAACATAACATTATGGTAAATATCTAGATTTGTAATAAGCGAAGATGCTTCCATTTTTGAGTAGTTTACTTTATAATATTTATTATTGTGGACTGCTAATAAAAGGTTGAGCGTTTTTGACCTGGCAATAACATTCATCAAGTGGGTATTGCGGGGAGTATTTTCTTCCTGTATCGTATCGTTGTCGTATCGTAACGTTGTCAAAACATAGTTATAATGTATTGAGTTTTCTAATATTCTAACCACTTGCGTAGCCAGGTTTGTGGTTGCGTGGTGTAGAGGATTGGAATGGGGTCTCTATCTTCAATAAACATGAAACTAACAGTTTTAAATTTAATTCACACACACACACACATTCATCTATATATATAAAAGAAAGTCGTGTTAGTTACACTATTTATAACTCAACAACGGCTGTACCGATTTGGCTGAAAATTGGTGAGCAGAAAGCTTAGAGCCAGGAGACGGACATAGGATACTGTTTATCCCGTTCGACAGCGTTCCTGTGTGAGAACGCACGTTTTCGCGTGATTTCGCATGTTAGCGGTCATTGTTGCCTGTTGTAACCCATTGTTGTAATGCCGCACTGATAACAGAAGGCGATAATGATAGCCGCCTTTCGTTCGCCGTTATATCTATATAAAAGTCGTGTTAGTTACACTATTTATAACTCAAGAACGGCTGTACCGAACGGCTGTACCGGAAGCTTAGAGCCAGGAGACGGACATAGGATACTGTTTATCCCGTTCGACAGCGTTCCTGTGTGATAACGCACGTTTTTGCACGTACGCAGTGCAACAAGGATAGTACAGTTTATCACAGTGAGTGCGACGCGAGAAAAAGATGGGACCGGCGGAACAGAGTTCGCCGGGTCAGCTAGTCTATATATATATATATATATATATATATATATATATATATATATATATATATATATATATATATATGTATATATATAGGAGTGGAGAAAATAAGAATGGCGAATAGTTTGTTTTATTCTTTGCAGATTTGCAGATATCCGTGCGCGGGAGTCCTTATTAAGGGTTCCTACTTCCAAGGACCGGTGCGATCCACCAGTCACCAATTTAGTTACTCTCCTGATCCTAAGGGTGAATACGAAGGAAGTGCATCGATTTTATAATTTATTATTGTATGTTTTGTTGCTCTGGATCAGAAATCTATTAATTATCAATTTAATTTAATCTTTTTGTAATGAGTGGGATCGTGATCAGGCCTATTAATCACCGATTCATATTTGATTGTTGACCCCCAGTCGACACCGTCATTGATCCTCATCAATCCCCAGGTGGCTGATGCCGACCAAATGGGAAACCTCTGGTCCAAATCTGTTGTGGCAATCTCAAAACGATTTGTGTTCACGGAGATGGTTTCCATTTTTACGTACAAAAGTCTCTAATATTTTGGAAAAAAATTACAAAAGAGAAATTGGCTGACTATTTTGAATTTAATTTTTGTTGCCTTTTGTGAAGAGAGGGTTAATCGTACCTGTTCTCAAAATTTCTGATAAAGTTCTGGTGCATAAGGATGCTTTAAATATGAGTTCACGGGTGTATAATAGAAGACGCATAAGTCTTTAACAAAGAATTTAGAAATTTATCTAAACGGGCCGAATATTTATTTTTTTGTTACTGATTATTTTGAGAATTTTATTACTTTTACCTGATGTTCTAATCTCTTGTATTATCCAAGAATTGTTTTTCCGTGGAATGTTTAATTTTCATTTCTGAAGAGGAAAACTCATGTTTCAGTGGAATGAAAGCTTCGGGAAAAAAATTAACACACTACGCACCAAAATAAGTTTCTCGTGCTGGTTTTCTGAGCGCGAAAGTGCTATTTTTTTCACATTAGGTGAAACATCACGAAGCGTGTGCGAAACACTTGTAACGATTCGCAATTGTCTTTCGACGACGTCATTATTAGTTATTTACAAACAGAAGTGTTCTTACACTGACTGGAATCCATTTATTTCAATACAAGTAAGTTAAAATGAGCCTTCAGGAAGTGATTCGGAGATAGAATTTGAAGAAACTGTGCCGAAGGATTTTGCTGAAATGACAAATAAAATTAAAATAAATTTGCTGCCTGAGAAATCAAGACTTACCATTTACTTCAAAATGAACGTCGTATTTTACATCGACTACGAATTCTAGCTAAATGCAAAAAACCTTGTGAAGGAACGAAAGCAAAGCACTCGAAACAAATCTGACAGTATGATGTATTACGGAGGATGGATGCAACCCGCAATACACTGTCGTGCCGAATTTAAATTGTCTTGAGTGGTCACGTCGGACAATCGGGGGTATTGTGGTATGTATGTATGTATGTATGTATATATATATATATATATATATATATATATATATATATATATATATATATATATATATATAGAGAGAGAGAGAGAGAGAGAGAGAGAGAGAGAGAGAGAGAGATGGGAGAAAGATTGGGAGAATAATTGGTCGCTGCCCACGTAGGCCCCGGAAACGTGGTAACTTTACTATTAAGACAGTCACTACAAATATTAATACATACAGCAAACACTATTGATAAAGAAGATAAAAAATACTTGTAATAAGGTTGTGCTCTTCAATCTTATAAACCAGAAAACCCCGTGGTCCACGACGGATCCGAAGTGCTGCGTTCGGGAGGGCTTTCCGGATCGTGCTCTCATAACGTGGTGTGCGCCTCCGATCTAGTTCCGCCGCTCATGATGTTTCCATGAGCTTTCCTCAGAGTAAGGGATTTTATTTTAAAGGAAAGAGTACTGTAAATGAAACGTCTCATCAACTTATTTGTACTTCTTTTGCTTAAAAATCACTGCAATTCAAGAAGAAAAAATAAAACTTACGTAATCCTTTAGACTGTATATTAACATCCTTTTTCTCGGTCAATACCATACATCGCAATATCACAACATACCACAACTGACATAACTCTCAAACATGATGGGGAACGGAATCTTTCAGTCTTAACACTCACTCCTCTAAATAGTTTTAAAACTTCCTTCACGTCTCACATCATATAAAAACCTTTAAAATTATCTTTAAGGGTAAATACAAAAACTCTACAGGAAAATGAAAGAAATTCAAGCAAGAAAAGCGATTCCACGCCGAAAACACGACGCTACTTTCTATTCAATGACGTTAATATTTAACATTAGTTCCCGATACAATATATCTCATAGTCGTAATAAGTATTTACACGGCTCTTAATATACAGTATAACAAATAGAGTAAGTTATACCCACGATTGTCCGAGGTGAACACTCAAGACACCTAATTTAAATTTGGCACGAGAGTGTATTGCAAGTTGCATCCATCTGGCGTACTGCATCAGGCTGCCGGCCCAAGCATCCAATAGGCCCTGGAAAAAACCTTAAATGCGGGCTTGACCTGCACGTAACTTGAGCTGTAGAAACATAAATTGTTGAATGTATCTTGTTAGTACATTAAACCACTAGTAATAATTGTGACTTTCAAAATAATGAAGTATATAAAAAATTATGCAGTAAACATAATGCGATTGTAAGCAGCACGATCGCAGAAAAGCTGCATTTTATAATAATACGGTAAAATAATTTTCTATTTGTGATCGTTATTAAAAATTATGTCTTTTCAGGTTGCATCCATCTGGCGTACTGCATCAGGCTGCCGGCCCAAGCATCCAATAGGCCCTGGAAAACCTTTAAATGCGGGCTAGACCTGCACGTAACTTGAGCTGTAGAAACATCAATGATTGAACGTATCTTGTTAGTATATTAAACCATTAGCAATAGTTGTGACTTTCGAAATAATGTATATCGAAAATAATGATGTAAACATAATGCGATTGTAAGCAGTACGATCGCGGAAAAACTGCTTTTTATAATAATACTGTGAAGTAGTTATCTATTTGTAATCGTTATTAAAATTATGTGATTTTCTACATTGCCTAAATATAATAAAAGAACTGAAAACTATAACATCTGAGTCCCTTAAAATCAATGCCTAGCTGCTTCTTGCAGCAGTGTACATATTTTTACTAAATATTGCTTATATTTGAAGATTATTTTTTGTACTGCCAGAGTTGATCACTGGTCTTGGCAGACGCATGTTGCCATGTGTTTCGTCCGGGGCATTGAGTTGTGTTCTAAAACTACGCGATACGATTCTTTCCTGCCGTCCTCGCTATAAATGATTTTTCATTATTGTTCTGTTGAGTATTTTCATACTTTTCGTTGCCAATAACTATGTCAACTTTGTCAACGTGTTGGAAAAGACAAGGGTGACCCATTTGACATCATTGCAGCCAAAAGAAACCGGATGTAACTACAATGAAATCTCGGATTCTTTAGTCTTTGGCAGGGGTCTCGAAACTACGGCCTGCGGGCCATGGTCGGCTCTCGTCAGTACTGTATGTGTCCCGCCAACCCAAAGTATGTTCTAATGCAATTCAATCGTGGCACAGGCTGTAACATTTTATTTCAAGATATATGAATATGGTGTCTTATTTTAACTCACTCTTTGTTCCACACACTAGCCCTTTGAGAGACATTTTAATAATAGATGATACAAAATTATAGAAAAAAACAATTTCATTGCTATCATTGAGGTGATGTTTAAAATTATTTATCATTACTGTATTTTGGTATTAAAGTAATTGTAGTTAAATGTTGAAATTTTAAAAGTGTAGCTCTCAATGAGTATTAATTCTTGTAATTAATATGTTCAGAATTGTGTATTCATATGCTCCATACGTATTTTAAGAATTAATTTGTGATTTGTAAACTGTTTTATCGTTCTTTAATCAAAATTTAATTTAACAAACAAGTGATTAATTGCGCCTGCAATGAAATTAATTTTGAGGCCCCGAGAAAACTTTCTTTCCGGCCCCCAGTAGAAGAAAATTTGGAGACCCCTGGTCTACGTCATCGCCTCTCAACAATAGTTGGATTTTAACATATGCGAAGACGGTGTGGAATTATATAGACTGTTGCATACCTTTGCGAAGGAAAAAAAGGTACGTTTGGTTGTAAAACTTTTCAATTCGAGTGAATTAACTAGTGGATAGTTTGTGGTGCAATTTAAACAACATGACGACCATGAAGCTGCAGTGTTCGGACGGAGTTATTTTGGAAGTAGATGTCGCAGTGGCAAAATACTCATACACTCTCAAAACAATGATTGAAAATGTAGAGGATGGTGACGAGGACGAAGTTCTCCCGATTCCAAACGTTACGTCCGAGATTATGAAAAAGTTCATAGAATGGGCGACTCATCATATCAGCGAGAATCATGTTTTTAAAGACCTTTATTCACATGAATGTATTGAGGGATCTATAGATATTGCAGTAGATCTCCTCGGTAGTTGGGATACTAACTTCTTTAAAGAGCTAACCGAAGAAACTCTCATTGATTTAACGAACGCCGCGAATTATTTAGACATTAAGGGTCTTCTGGATATGTGCTGTATGACGATCGCTAAACAGCTTGTGGACAAAGGTCCTGAAGAAATCCGCCGTGCATTTGGTATAGATAATGATTTAACCGAAAGCGACGAAGAACAAATTCGCCAAGAAAATGCTTGGTATGAAGATAAGTGAACAGCTATCTATGTGTTCGCTGATAATGTGAACATCGCCTTCCAGTGTGATGGCCGTCATGTTCCTTCCACAAACATATCTTCAGGATCTTTTAGTATCACCCTGTTTCTTGATGTTTCACAAATTATATTCATTTCTATTTTTATGGTGTCTTTAGAGTTTTCATAAAATAAGAACTGAACTTTATATAACTAAAAAACAATATGTTTTCCTTATCTTTGTGTTTGTTTTGTCAAGTAGCCAGGCCAATATATTTTGCCTCCTATGTAATAATATATTATGTTCCAAGTATAAAGATTGTGAAATCTTATAAATTCTATTCTTTTCTCATGTTATAACCCTTTTTGCATTTCCCTTGCCTGTACATTTGAATCCCTTCTTACTAGCCATGTTTTATGGTAAGAATATTTTAATTTTTTCTTTTAAAAGTATCAGTTCTCATCTCTTATCACAGTATGTCAATCAAAGCAAATACTGTCTTGAATCTGAATCAGATATGGAAGTTAGAAATAATCCTATCCCTTAAATGATCGATTCTAAAAGGTAATTATATGTATATATTACGGATTGATTTGATGTCATACATGTAGTACATAAGTGACAGGAGAGTGAATCATCAATATACATGTGAAACATGTTGAAAAACTGTAATTTGTGATAATTCTAGATGGAGAATATCTTAAATTTGTCCATTCAGTGTCTTTTGTTAGGTAGGTGATAATAAATTTTTTTTACACATACTTTAATGTGAATTATTGCTTTCTAGAAACAAAAAATCAGATCCAAAAGGTATTCCTATACATTTTTTTGTTCTGGTTTCTTAGGTGTCATGGGAATAATTGATAATTTAGGACACCCAAACTCCAGAATTTCAATAATCAAAGGAGTACACAATTTTTACTTTGCAATGTAAATAACGGATACCTCAAAAATTGTCTGTGTTTCACTTGTTTGCCGAAAATAAGGAGGTCCTGACATCTAACTCATATTTCGGTTATAACGAGTAAGGAGAGGAGCCTATTTAGTACCAGAATATCACCAAATAATTTTGCTTAAGGCTCACCATAATCTCACCAAGGCTCACATATATCAATATTATCATTGAAAGGCTGAGGCCAATAATGAATAACAAAATATTGAAATATATTTGCTATAGTTAAGAGGAGAGAGAATATACAAGACTATAGAAAGAGAAATGGATCCTGTTTAAAAGCTATATAATTAAAATATGAACTCCAAAAAATGGGAACCCAAACTATTAGTATCATTTCAGGAGCTGGAAATAAAAGGCTAACAGCAAATGACTAATGTTTAATTGAAAAACCAAATAGCAAAAGACTAATGTTAAATCAGGTTTAATCTATGTATTACTTATAGAAAAATGGATGATGTATGCCCTCATCTTGCAATAAAGGACAACACAATCTCTAGTATGTGATTCCCTTGAAATATTTCAATTTCTTTTCACACATTCTGTCTTATATTTTGTTCAAAATATCATTTTCAGGGCTCAATGACACCTACTTTATTTAATAGTTTACTGATTATCTTATGATTGCATTACAGAAACTTTTTAAAAAAATTATAATAAATAATTCAAAATTTTCCTACAGTGTTATTTACAGATGAACAGGTTATAATAAGATCAAAAGCATAGAGCATGAAGGGAGTGACTGTAATGTATTTCCCAAAAATATAATGCTTTGGTAGATTATTTATGAAAACACCAAAATGAGTTTAATTCAGTTGTTGGATTAAGGCAATCATTCACTATGTTGCCTTTTTATGGTTAATGTTTTATTTCATTGTTCACAAAACATTATTCATTTTTAGTTTCTAAAGTCATATTTATTTATTTTAATAACTTTGTTATTAATAACACCAGATGCAACTGTCAATATCACAGAATTTTTATTAAGTTTAAATTAGAATCATAGGTTTTTTAGTTACTAGCCATATTTCTCCAGTTAAATATTTTTTTTAAGATGAATTATTATAATACATGCTGATGGAAATTTGAATAAGCACTGTTAATTTCAGATAATAAAAGGAAGGTTTTCAGTCAATGAAGGTTCTTTCATCATAGTCACTCCATGTCCCATAGGATAAGATTTATTGACACATGTCCGTAACTGCAATGTGAGTGTCCAGAAATGGCATGGAAAATGTCCAGAAATGAATTCTATCATGACCTGTTTTTATGTCTCTCTGTAATAGTGAAGAATAAAAATGATTTTGGTTTGTCACTATAATATGCCTTATAAATTACTGTGAATTAATAGAGTACATTATTTCAAAAGATGAATGAAGGGAAAATGTGCCTTACATCAATGAAAGAAAAGGAAGTTGAGATATTGAAACACACATCAATGAACTTCAGTGAAATTGCATGTAAAAGCATTATTTCCCCTCAGTGTATCTTCAGGATAAATATAGTAAAATTCTGTGTCAGCTGTAAAACTTCACAATTGCATAAGAAATAGGATAATGCCACTTTGAGAGAAAACAAAATATCATTATTTTTTTTACAGAACTGTAAGTGAACAGCATATATTTTATAATGATAATGAGTAAAGATCGAATTCCCATGTTACTGCATCTTGTATTTGCTAACTTTAAATTGGATGAAACTTTGACAGAAATTTGAATCATGAAACAGACATTATTTTAGTATTTGTTTTATTTTGCACGAAATTGTACGTTTGGGGGGTTACTGCCCGATATTGCACGTTTTAGGTAATGCTGCCTGAAAATTAGATGAATTAGCAAGATTAACAGTTTTATTGCATATAATGTAATTTTATTGTTATCAACTTCTTTTAATTTCTTTTAAAAAGTTTTATTTAAGGAAAAAGATACAATGACATAGCAGTGCATTTGGGAGATCTGTGAAACCTGAGTGGTGTTTAATAAGTATCAATTCTGCATTTTGTTGCCTTAAGAATTGAGCATCTGTATCTTCCATGATGCCTATTGCCAATTGAAATTTCGGAGTTATTGCAGCAGGGATAGGTCTGTGGCCTGTGGTTGCGGCTTCTCAGCATAAGCATGATATGGGTCTATCTTCCCAATTGGATCATATATCCGTTTTATCAGTTTTCAATGAACTTACCAACAGGAGAGCTAGTCACAGTTGACCTTACGTCCGGGCACAAAGCTTACTGACACTACGTTAAAAATTCATCATATTTCTTGTAACAGACATTGTCCTATGAGGCACAAGAGAGAATGAACGCAATTTCTGATCGTTTTAGCAGCATGCTCATGTACTATGTAAAATGAGGCTCAGCACACCAACAAATATAAATGTAGAACATTGTTTTTCCTTTGTGAAACTGTATTAGTTGATAGAAATATTTTCCAGAAAACAATTTCTTGGAAAATAATTTGAAAATATATATATTTGTAATAAATTATAAATTAATTGTAAATTATGCATAATGAAAACAATTAAGAACATTTCTTCTGTAACTTAATTATTTTTGATATCTGAAGGTATGTTTGGATTTTTCTATTTTTGTACTTTTGTTTTTATGCTAATTTAATTCTATGTGCGAATAATATTTAAAATGTCAAATATTGTTTGTTTAAACACTATGAACATACTTAATTATAGGCATTCATCTCAAAAATATATCATTCATAATGAAAAAACAAATTGATAAGAGGATTAACTGGAGTTTTAGGCTACATAACACAGTTTTGAAAAGTCTTGATCTTTTTATTGAATGTTTTTGCACATTTTGGGGTTTTTACTGCAAGTTTTAAAGATTTTTATGATCAGTTTGATTCATATTACTTTCAGAATTCTTGGGAGATATCCTTATGAGTTTGGTTCTAAGACATGTTGTCCTTTCAAGAAATCTAAATTTACACAAGCAATGATGAAGAAATGCTTAAATTAGAATAATATGTTTGAGTCATGAACAAAGCATGATCGAGTAATGGCATCATGAAATTTGTAAGTAATTCTTGCAAATATTTAAATTTTAATATTTTATGCTTCTGAGCTAACAGGTCTCTGAAATGTTTGCCATTAAAAAGTCGTGTTTTAGAAGAGTTTTTTTATTTGAAAGGCTTTATTTACAGGTCCTCTGATAATATGCTATTAAAATATCAGTTTACATACATCTATTTGAAGAATTGGAAATGATCTTCATTACATTTGCATGAAACAAACTGAAAAAAAGCTTGATGATTATTATCTGACACGATTTTTTCAAAGGACAGCAAAGTTATTGATTGTGCATAGGTTATTAAGAAATAAGAATGAATTGAAATATTGCTCAACATCTAATGCAGCAAAATAATGGATTTCAGTACATTAAGGTTCTTTCAAAGTAGACAAAACTGTATGTTACAATGAAAGGTATTTAACAATTCATTCCCATAACAGCAACTTAATTGTTCTGAAGTAAGTGGAAGACAAATAATTAAATAATACTGTACTACATATAATAAATAAAGATAAGTGTTTTCTTTATTTTTAACTTACTTCACGTTTTACTTTTGTCATACTAATGATGTGTATTCATATGATATGGCAATAATTATCATATCTACTAAACAATGTATTGTATGGCAAAAAAATTTGGGCTCATGATTCTATATATTAAGGAATCAGCAAAATTTTAAATGATTAGGTTTAGTAATCATGAATATAAATAATTAAATTTCATCATTAAAATTTGTAAAAGTCAGCATGCCAACATTTTTTTTTTCATTTGGTCTAACATATAGGATGTTGGAAAGAAAATTTTAGAATCAAAGTTTTTCAGTGACTACCTACAAGTACAAAATTAAAAACAGATTTTCTTCATGGTGAATTGTGTCTTTCAAACACAGATCTTGAAATAAGGGGATATGCAATTTTTCGAAAATATGAGTAGTTTTTGTGTAAATTTGCATGAAATATAGCTGTTTTTCATTAAATTTTTCTTTAAATATTCTTCAGTTTATTGAAAGGAGGGTAAAAAAGTGTTCCTTGTTACATTTTTCAGAATTACTAAAAAGTAACGTTGCAAAACTACCATAATAAAGAAAGTATTTTCAGTCGTAAATGAAATCTACTCTAGCTATTGGTGTTACATAGCACATACTTTCTCACATTATTTCTAAATTTACAATTTTCAAAAATTTAAAGAGTTCATTAAAATTGAGGCCCCTCCAATTCTTTTAAGCATCTCTTGTTTTATCTGGGTAAGAGATTTTCGGAAATTGGAGTGTTTTTTGAGAAAAAGATGTTTGTTATAAATCACATTAAATTGATGCAGAAATGACATCAAAACAACTCTTTTCATCAAAAAAAATTACATGACCTTTCTTTAAGAGCATATTTTTTTGAAGGCAAATGTCTCTATCTTCAACTTTGTAATTTCGAAATGTTAACTTTTTGCCATTTTCGAAAATATAGAGTTCGGCAGAAAGAAGACTAGCATAATTTTTTCTGTCCTTTGAAACATACAAATAGAAAATTTAAAGCAAAAATTAGGAGCCGTTTTGAGGAAATACAGTAATTATTAAGTAAATTAAAAATATTTCACATTGCATACAAAGTTACGCAAAAACTACTCAAATTTTCAAAAAAGTGAACATAGCCTCATTTCAAGATCTATCTTTAAAGAGTAGATTCATTCAGAAAAAAAATATATCTTTAGTATCGCAGTTGCAGGAACACACACACACACACACACACACACACACACACACACACACACACACACACACACACACACACACACACGCACACGCACATGCACACGCACACGCGCGCACGCACGCACACACACACACACACACACACACACACACACACACGCACACACACACGCACACAAACCACAGAAACCCTTTAATTTTCGCAGTTTTCGAAACGCGTGTTGCTACAACAGCACATACATTCTTGAATTAATTGTAAATGCTACGAAATATTATACTGCTACATGAAACTTCAAAAGTGATTTCAACTAGCTACTTTTTTTCGCGCCAAGACTCGAACTCAAGTCCTCCGAGAAAACTCGCCGTGCGCCTTAGATCTTCGCCATGGGAACGATGCTACTCTAGAATTGGGGTCGACGAGTAAAATTCTAATTGTTTCGAACCAACACTTCCAACCCAGAGTTTTCGAATAATCAGAGAGATAAACAGCGAATGATACTAAAACAGTGCGTACTATTTATATCACAATTTCTCTCCGGATTAACTCATCTCAGTCATTTTTTGTAAAACTCATTAGAAATCGTAGAACATTTGATGCGAAATCTAAATATTTTCAAGCAAATATCAACACAAATTTCACAAATATAACTGCTTTTCATACCGTTAAATCATGTCCCGACAATGAGACATGTAATTGACAGAATTTGAGCTGCCGTCTCGCGGCTCGGAATGCCATTTTTGCATTCTAATCTGATATTTCCTGAAGGTTAGCAAATTTTCTTTCATATTACATTGGAATCGTATTTTTAAGAAAGAAAACCTATTGGGCTAATTTTAATTAAGGTTTGCAAATTGGTTGAAAATACGTTCATACATTGAGAATGCGATTACATTCGTCGCAACATGGACCAAAAATTTGGATTAGCAAATTTCTAAAAGATTAATTTGTAAACGAATAATAAAAGACCGAAAATAAGAAACGAACAAAGAAATATGAAATAATATACAAATTCTAACTTAGGATCTAACTGCCTGGAATTACCATTCATTTTATGTTCACGAAGAGCAGGAAATTCGAAGCGCGCGACTATGTTTGACGCCAAATTTCATAAAAATGCATATATTTTCTAAAAATTGAACATGATATTATTTAACAATCTGCTTTGATGAACACATTTCATTAAGAAAACAAATTGTATATTTACAATTGTAGTGTTGGAAGATGCTGGAAATATTTTAATTTTTTCAATTTTTGAAAAATCAGGACTTTCACCGAACATGAAACCTGTACCTTTAAGAATCCTTTACGCTAAGATCTAAATTTAATGAAAAAATAATTGTGCCGGTTTTAAGAAAAAACGGTTTAAAGAAAATAAAAATTGCCGATGTTTTACACAAAATTTCGCAAAAAATACTAATATTTTCGAAAATTTGAACATGACATTATTTGAAGATGTCTCATAAACCTCCTTCACACTATCCAACAACAAAATTTAATAAAAAACGATGGAGCCATTTTTTTGAAATTTTTGAAAATGTCCCAGGGGCATCATGTAAAATACCCCCTAAACTAAAATATCGGTTTGAAATTCAAGGGCCGCGACGTCAGTTAGATGGATTGCGGAATACGAATTTTGGAGAAAATCGGTTGAATGGTTTATCCGCTAGCGTTTTTCACAGACGGATAAATGTTTTGGCGTCATTCGATTTTTTGGCATCAAGGACTCATAAAATTCTGATTTTGGTTGAGTTACGTGTCAGAGGATTTTTTCTAAATTTAGTAAATGGATTTATCCACTTTTAGTTACCACCGCCCTATAATAAGAGTTTTTCTGCCGAAAATTCGCCGTTCTTTCGCGTAGCATTAGATAACTTTCTTTCTACTGCATAAGCGGTAGCGAGAAAGTGAAATGAGATTTATACCGTTCTTTTAAGCTTCCCTTCTTCTATTCGTGGAAAATATTTAAAGAAAATAATTGGAGCGTTTTTTGAGAAATAATTTTTTTAGATTTTGCATACATTTCAAGAACTAATTCTTCAAAAAATATAACATGTCCGTTTTTAAAGTGTTGATTTTTTCGAACAGACTTTGTCGATGTCGTATACCTATCTTAAATTTTGTAGTTTTGATATGTTAACATCTTGCAATTTTGGGGAAATACGGCGAGTTCGCGGAAATACCCACCGATATATATAGAACGATTTTCCTAAGGATGAGCCAAAGTGACAGCTAGTGCTGGCAACATAACTGAAGGTTCTGTGGTCGTTGTGCCTTCGAGCCCATTAGACTCCCTTCCTGCATTCGTTCGTTTGCAGTTGGCTAACTTGTAAATGGCTCCGACGCTTCCTTTAGTGATGTCCTCGTCCGACGAAAATATAATGCACTTTGAGAAATAATTAGGAAGTGCAGCGTTATGTGCTCTTCTGTAAAAATTCTTTTTTCTATAACATTACATTGAATGTACTTTTTGAGTGATAAATATTATGTTTATTTTAAAACCGAGGTGCGTACTGGTGCACGTGTTTCCGTCTGTTGTGCTGTTGTGTGGTAAGCTGTGATTGAGAGGAGCTTTCTATTTACATTCGTGGCCGTTTTCTTTTACTGATTGTGAGAGCATGTTAAGGGATTTCCACATACGTAATTAAATTTAAATATTTCCCGGACTCGCGTACGTGCATATACCTCAGCGAAACAGATTTCTGCGTTGGGATGTTTTCACAGAATCCATAACCTAACACTTTACGAAGAGGCGTGGTTGAACAGCTGTCGCGGCGGAGAGATACTTCTCTGAATTACATGTGATGTTCACTTGTTACGCGAACTGTCACTTTTGGCTCATCCTTAGGAAAATCCTTCTATAGAACTAGATTGGCAATGGGGCCCCTACAAGTGAAGCGGGAGACAGTAAGATGGCGGCGAGTGCAACTCTTGACTTTATTTATACGAGTAGCACTAAGTCTAAAGTATGTAGACTTCGTGACGGGTAGCAAAGCCAATATAGTCTTACAGTACTTATAGTACATTTTTTGCTTAATCTTAATTTATTTGCCAACCGCTTTTATTCTGCAAAAGGAAAATATCAATAAATGGACATTTTCTGTAATAATTACTGTAAATTACTCTTTATCAGCTAGGAAATAAGGATATAGATTTTTCATATAACAATCAACCATTAGTATTTACTATATTCTTTTCATTCAGCGAACTGAGATGAGAAAGTTAAATTTAAAATGCCACTTATTAGTCAAATGTTTCTCCTAAGGAATTCACTTTATTGATATTGTTTCGAATCGTAAACTTCTAGAGAGTTAGTACATCAAATTTTGATCATTCAACTATTTAATGCTTGAACTAATTAAGCTAGGTCCAGTGAAGTTGTTTCTGTAGCGCTAAAAAATGTGTAATGTATCAGGTTTTGTATAGAACGCAGTTGAGGTTATAGAGATGCAAAACTTCGATCAGGTTTTTCGTCCAGTTTCCCTGATCCATTGAGCAAATGCTGAGATGGCCCCTTGTTTTGCTTCTGGACATAAATGTAACTTCATTTTCTGTGCACGTCTTCTAGAATTTAGTGGGAAATACAATTATTCAAATTATCGTTTCCATGTTGTCGCGACAGGAAGTAATAAGAGCCAAAATTTATTGCTTATTTATCCTTGAAAATAGATTTTATTACATGGGAGTTTTTTTTGTTGTTTTTTTCTCCCTTTCAAAATTCAAAATTTATTGCTTGTTTATCCTTGAAAATAGATTTTATTACATGGGAATTTTTTTTCTCCCTTTCAAAAATTCAAAATTTAAGTAGTATATGACTTAGTGTAGGGATCACAGAATTTTGAAAATGTGCACACAATTCACTTTTCCCCATAGCACGTCATACGCAGTTTTTAACTGTTTTTTTGACGTAAAATAAATAAATAAATAAACTTACGAGTACAAAGAAATATATCGAATGTCATCCGTTAACTGATTATTGAAATGTTGAAAATTAAGCCCATATATCGGATAGTGTTTTTTTGCTAGGATTGTTACACGTAACTCTTAAAAGAAATATAAGAAAACAACACATCTGCCTTGCACTTATGTACAGCGCGCCAGGAAAGTCTCTCCGCACCGAATCGAGTGAGAGCCTGCCGCCGCCTCCGCTTCCACTCTCAGCTTCGCCGCCGTGCGCGGCGCTATACTTGTTTTTAATGTGGCATCTGTGGGTAGTATCTTCAAGATGGAATTCGGCACGACTTTTTGCGTCGTTCTTGGTCCTGCCGCAAGATGTCGCATGATCGCGACCGTATCAAGCAATACTGCAGATCAGGCGACTCTAACAGCAAGACTGAGAATGACACAAAAAGTCGTGACGAATTCCATCTTGGATATACTACCCACAGATGCCAAGTAAAAAAAAAAAAACAAGTATAGTGTTGCATGCGTGTCATCGCCTCGCCCCCTCCTTCCCCGCTGCTTCTGCACCCCCCTCCAGACGGTCACAGCCACAGTCTAATCCCGTGATTAAACTATTGGAAATACATGGGCAGGTTCCTCCGGTGCAATGATTTTAGCTGGTTCTGGGCATCACCAGTTTGCGTCACGAACCACGTGACCACAGCACGGGCTCTTCGTTTGAAGAGCCAGACCAGACACTGACCGCCGTGTTGCATTGAGAGCCAGAAGTGTTGAGAAACATTTTGAATGTGGTACAATGTGACAATTTTCAACGGTAACCAACCAAAATTAACAAGAAGTGTGTACAAGATGAAAATATTTAAAAGAAATGCTTCATAAATCTGTTTCAATGTCTTGTAACGAGGTGATAATTTTGGAATCTGGCAGCATTTAAAATTCCCGGTAATATTGTGATGCAAACTGGTATCAGAAGCTCATTGGCTGAAGTCGGATACGATGCGCAAGAGCTCCCCCTGCTTATAAGTACAGTTTGACATTACATTCCTAGAAGGGATACAAAACCAACGTAATAACATTGTTCATACATTCAGTACATATAAATCATTACGTACTTGATTGTCCTAGGCACAGATACCAACGTATTGGTCGTCTTGCTGTGGCCTTCCTCATAGCGAAATGCACGGATATGTCGAATCGAGAACTTTGGTCTAAGAAGTGATGGCCTACGCCGGTGTGGCGCTCATCCGCCAGGGTGCGGATGAAATGAAAAGATGGCCTGCTGGTTATGCGGCCATGGCTCCGCAGCGCGCGGGAGCGCGCCTTTGTAGTACATGCATAGACAAATATTGTGTAAGTGCTCTGTGAGTACATGTCTCTACATTGTCTATCGTATTACTAGCTACAAATGCCATATTTCACTGTTTATGTTCTTCTGTGCCCTGTTGTGTATCGACAATTTGTTTCTAATCTTATGCTCATTGTAACTCATAAACAATATTTCAAAGAAGCGGCCTCTTTTAAAAATGTATTATGTAATTTTAATTAACAAAAATTTACCATTTAGTAACTTATTTTTCACCAAGAATGCTATAATCTCTAAATGATGGTATAACGGAAGAAATTGAGGGCAATCTCTTACACCGATTTTGGTATAAAAATGAAATTTAGGCAATTCCAAGAAGGGTAATGTTTGGCAGCACATATTTGTGACCATTGTCCCTCATTATGAAGCTGAATAAGAGGTACCAACGAGCAAACATCTTTTACAATATGTTATGGGCAATCATGAAACTATTATGAGTATTTTTAAATCTAATGCAAAAGGCATCTTTTTAATACGATGTCGTAAACGATTATGAATACGTAGTATTCGTTGATTTGAAATTAGAAATATATAATGTACTCTTGTCGTAAATTAGAGCAGAAAGTAATAATGGCTTTTTAAGAATAAGATTTTTAGCTTCAATATAACCGTCTTATTCAATTAAACATAGTTAATGAAAAATATTGGTACTGTCATAATCAAACAAAAAAGATTCAATACTACAATTTTGTACTTAGCAGCACGCTAAATTTTCGAAATTACATCGTAGCAAAGCGAATTACATTTTCTGCCCTACAAGCAATTATAATACTTATATTATCCAAATCAAATATGTATGTCTAATTCGTTTTAGGTTCATACTGTACCTTGCCATAAATCGATAAAAAAATCCAAAATTCAAGGTGAACTTGAATTGTGAACACTTGAACTGTGTCTGTCATGTTCTCGCAATTGCTCTTTCAATTTTCACGCGAACTGCGCATTTTCATTGTCGGTCCCCACACCTAGAATAAGTCTTATCCCCACCCTTCCACGCGGCACGGATTTGCACTTAAGTTGCTCGCGCAAAAGATGCTGCCCCCCCCCCCCCCGACAGTTTTAGACGGCACATTACCATGCCAATATTCACTGATATCCACCTACGAAGGTACTACTTTACTAAATATCTTGTCTTGATTGTTTGGTTTGTTAAGTGTCTTGATTTCTCTTTCTCATCATCAATCGAGACAAAACAGATATTTTAACTACAAAAATTACTAATAATTAGACATTTTAATTGAACATTGCTCCTTAATCATTACTAGTAAGTAGTATTTGACAGTGGCGTGTGGTGACATTTTTTTCTAGGGAAGCAACTACATTATAAGATGGAAGATTTTTACTTTCTCGTATACGTACGTACTCGTATATATGGAGTAATATACATAGTACAGAGAAAGTTAGGTAAGGCTACGGAAAATATATTTCGAGATTTCAGCGGAAATACACGTGGTTCCCTGATACCGAAAAAGTGTTGTTTTTTCAAAACGTCCGTGCGTCTCTGTCCATCCGTCTGTCTGTCCGTTCGTCTGTGAACACTACTAACGCTAAATCATGCATATGAATTTTTTCCAAATTCATAAAACCCCTGTACATCTGGATCTAGTTGAAGCTTTGAAATTTTGAAAAACATTCTTTAAAATTTGAGGTACTTTACATGAAGCCCCTGGGACATTTTCAAAATTTTCTCAAAAACAGTTTTAAATTTTTTCTTTAAATTTCTTGTAGAGAGTAAAACGTACACTTATAAAGTCCCATATGACCGATTTTCATTGTTAGCTTAATTTTTGATAATTGCAAAAGTTTGAATATTTTTCGGCTTCTTTCTACAACAAAATTGAAGATAGAATATTTTCTTTCAAATGAAATTTGTTGTCCATAATTAGTTCTTTCATTTATGTTACGTACATTTTTTTCAAAAATTTGAGTAGTTTTCGAGCAATATTTTTAATTTAAAAAATTACAAAATGAAGATTTGCTCCAAAACGGGTCCCAATTTTTCTTTAAACGTTTGGTAGTGATAGTGCTAAATGTACCATTTAAGATGGCATAAACGCCATATTGCTCTATTCTTTATTCATAAATTACAAAAATGTATTTTTTTATTTGTCTCTCATGTCGGTAATATTTACATTAGAGGCGATTTGTTCACATTATTGCATTTATGAGCACATGTTCTTTAAATGATGTCATATAAAGTTTCTCGAAAATTCAACAGTTTTCTATGAAAACGAGCTCAAAATTCCGCCTTTTCAGAAACAATCAATCACCATTTTCTCAAAAATTGCTCCAAATTTTTCTTCACACCTTTACAACAGATTTTGCAATCTGCACTGCTTAATATGACGTATAGTTCATTATTCTTTTTTTTAATGACACAATCGATTTGTAAACATTGTTGCATTTGTGAGTGGATATGATTCAAATGACTTCAAATGAAGTTTTCCGAAAACTCAGTGGATTCCCGTGAAAAAGAGCTTCAAATTTCACATTTACAGTATTGCTTAAACGCCATTTTCTTGCAAACGCCTCTAAATTTTTCAATGAAAATTGTTGTTTAGGACGAAATTTTACCCTTCTTTAATATTCTTAAAGTAATTTTTCGGTTGTGCTATTAGGAAACCGAAAAGTTCATAAAAATTCAAAAAATATAGCTTGGGCAAATATAGTCTGAGCAAATAGGCAAGGAATTTAGAAAACTTTACTACGAGAAAGTATGTGCCATTCTATAGCAACACTATTTAATTATTCACATGGAAAAGACGACAAATGAATAATTTAAACTCTGAACCGATAAGCACAAGCGGGGTCTACCACACGCGCGCAGTTGAGTCACGCTGTATGCAACTGGCTGATTGCTTCCAAAGGCGAGCTCGACTGAATGAGCCTGCGCGCGCCCACCGCACGCGCCAGCATTTAAGCTGATCACAGCATTCCCATGAGACGCTGGATGCAGTCATCCCAGGGCTTCCAAAGAGCTTTACAGGCGAACTCTACCCTATCTATTGGTAACAATAACAATTACGTGGTCATTTTGGAAAGATAAGATTGGACGCGTCATATTTAAACTGTTTGGACTTGGATTACGAGTAAATGATTCTAAATTACTAGTCAAGTGGTATTAAAATATAAGATATCCTTGAAAATATAGAGGAAGCAATGCTTCCCTTGCTTCCATAGAATAAACGCCCCTGGTGTTAGATAAGTTTAATGACATTAATACCATGCATTGTAATCCTATGAACAACAGACTGGAGTCAATCTAGACTTATATGCACTTGCAACTATCATCAAACCTCAATAAAATACAGATACAACTAGAAAGAAAATCTAATCAGATAAGATCTAAATGAAAATCTCTTTTATTATTATTATGTATTATAAATAGTACAAAAGATAAATGTACAGTATTTAAAGAAGTTTATTTAATAAAAGTTGGTACGATTTTACTCTTTAAATTAAGTGGTATTTAGTTTATTGAATTGGTATAGTTAGCTGGGATTCTTGAAGCGAGAGAGGGGTAGTAATAGCCTGTTTACAAGTTGTGCTCATAATTTATTTGTTAAATCATGAGAAACTAAAATTGTTCAAAGAAAAATTGAGCAAAGAAAAGAATAATAGCTTCTATGTATATTAATTTGTAAGATGCATCAATTATGTTTTATGAAAAAGCTGTTTTGATTAGTTTTCTATAGAGGTTTGGATTGATCTACATAGAGAGATTCCTCTTGAATACACACATTTCTTACTTTCTAATAATTTCCAACAGTTTCTGACATCATTTTACATGTTTTGTACTTCCCTTCAATACAAAAACTAAGTTAAATGTCATGTTTAATTTTGTAATACCCAGAATTTTTGGATTACAAATGTTTGTAGAATATTGAAACAAATGAGTGTGAGAGTCGGTCGATAAAATATCCTTTATTGTTACAGTTTGAATATTTTGGCCATTTATTTGTAATGCTTCAGGGTTTTAAGATATAAATTATAGCCAAAGCTATAGAAATACATATTTAACTTTTAAACAAAATTATTGTAATATATTTACAAACGAATTGAAGATATACTTTTATTGTTACAAACTTGAATTACTAATGCACATTGGAAGGATGATGCAATTAATTTAAATTATTTAAACTATTTTGTAAAATGGTGGCACTATAACAACAAATGATAGTTTATTGACAGGTGTGTGAAGTTGGCGGGCAGAAATTTGAAAATTCTAAATATTTTATAAGTTCTGAGTAGCGAACAAAGAGTTCTAGAGTTCTCGACAAATTTCAAAAAAAGTTCCGCAAAAATTCGAAAATTATTACAAAAAGAGAAATTTAAAATCCAAAAAAGGGCTGCGGGCAAAAGTCCAAATAATCAAAATTTTCTAACACGTAAGGATAGAGGGAAAAGAGTTCTACAGTTCTCAAAAAAATTCGCACTCAAAACTCAAAAAATAACAAAGATATTCAAAAATATATCTACCACTTTCCGAAAAAAACAAAAAACCACTATTCATCAGATCCAACGCAAAATAAAAACCTGACCACATTTCTAAATAGTAAAGAAAAAGTTCTAAAGAAAGTTTCATTACAATATCTTCGTACGACGTCAAAAAAGGGAAATATGCAATATTTTCTTGTTCTTATTTTTGAAGCTTGAGAGAAAAAAAATTCGAAATCATAATTCATTACTTCTGAAGAAAGTTCTGGGTAGCGAACAAAGAGTTCTAATGAAAGTTCCAATACATTTTTAACGTCCGACGTCAATCACGGAAATTATTTAAAAAAATTAGGTTCGTTTTTGAGGACATAGCCATTAAGAGAAACAAAATTTCAAAATTCACTTTCAACAGTTCTGACAAGAGTTCTGGGT
The DNA here is from genome assembly GCA_011170035.1 of Teleogryllus occipitalis. Classification (NCBI taxonomy): domain Eukaryota; kingdom Metazoa; phylum Arthropoda; class Insecta; order Orthoptera; family Gryllidae; genus Teleogryllus; species Teleogryllus occipitalis. The sequence continues at coordinate 157,979 of BLKR01002316.1, read as the reverse complement.
AGCGAACAAAGAGTTCTAATGAATGTTCCTATACATTTTTAACGTCCGACGTCAATCACGGAAATTATTTAAAAAAATTAGGTTCGTTTTTGTTGACAGCCATTAAAAGAAACAAAATTTCAAAATTCACTTTCAACAGTTCTGACAAGAGTTCTGGGTAGCGAACAAAGAGTTCTAATGAAAGTTCTAATACATTTTTAACGTCCGTCGTCAATCACGGAAATTATTTGAAAAAATTAGGTTCGTTTTGGTGGACATGGTCATTCAGAGAAACAAAATTTCAAAATTCACTTTCCGCAGTTCTGAAAAGAGTTCTGGGTAGCGAACAAAGAGTTCTATTGAAAGTTTTAATACATTTTTAACGTCCGTCGTCAATCACGGAAATTATTTAAAAAAATTAGGTTCGTTTTGGTGGACATGGTCATTCAGTGAAACAAAATTTCAAAATTCACTTTCCACAGTTCTGACAAGAAATCTGGGTAGCGAACAAAGAGTTCTATTGAAAGTCCTAATACATCTTTAACGTCCGTCGTCAATCGCGGAAATTATTTGAAAAAATTAGGTTGTTTTGGTGGACATGGTCATTCAGTGAAACAAAATTTCAAAATTCACTTTCCACAGTTCTGACAAGAGTTCTGGGTAGCGAACAAAGAGTTCTATTGAAAGTCCTAATACATCTTTAACGTCCGTCGTCAATCGCGGAAATTATTTGAAAAAATTAGGTTCGTTTTGGTGGACATGGTCATTCAGAGAAACAAAATTTCAAAATTCACTTTCCACAGTTCTGAGAAGAGTTCTGGGTAGCGAACAAAGAGTTCTATTGAAAGTCCTAATACATCTTTAACGTCCGTCGTCAATCGCGGAAATTATTTGAAAAAATTAGGTTCGTTTTGGTGGACATGGTCATTCAGAGAAACAAAATTTCAAAATTCACTTTCCACAGTTCTGAGAAGGGTTCTGGGTAGCGAACAAAGAGTTCTAATGAAAGTACCAATACATTTTTAAAGTCCGAAGTCAATCACGGAAATTATTTAAAAAAAATTAGGTTCGTTTTTGTGGACATAGCCATTAAAAGAAACAAAATTTCAAAATTCACTTTCAACAGTTCTGACAAGAGTTCTGGGTAGCGAACAAAGAGTTCTAATGAAAGTTCTTATGCATTTTTAACGTCCGACGTCAATCACGGAAATTATTTAAAAAAATTAGGTTCGTTTTGGTGGACATGGTCATTCAGAGAGACAACATTTCAAAATTCACTTTCCACAGTTCTGAGATGAGTTCTGGGTAGCGAACAAAGAGTTCTATTGAAAGTTCTAATACATTTTTAACGTCCGTCGTCAATCACGGAAATTATTTAAAAAAATTAGGTTCGTTTTGGTGGACATGGTCATTCAGAGAAACAAAATTTCAAAATTCACTTTCCACAGTTCTGACAAGAGTTCTGGATAGCGAACAAAGAGTTTAATTGAAAGTTCCAATACATTTTTAACGTCCGTCGTCAATCACGGAAATTATTTAAAAAAATTAGGTTCGTTTTGGTGGACATGGTCATTCAGAGAAACAAAATTTCAAAATTCACTTTCCACAGTTCTGACAAGAGTTCTGGATAGCGAACAAAGAGTTTAATTGAAAGTTCCAATACATTTTTAACGTCCGTCGTCAATCACGGAAATTATTTAAAAAAATTAGGTTCGTTTTGGTGGACATGGTCATTCAGAGAAACAAAATTTCAAAATTCACTTTCCACAGTTCTGAGAAGGGTTCTGGGTAGCGAACAAAGAGTTCTATTGAAAGTTCTAATACATTTTTAACGTCCGTCGTCAATCACGGAAATTATTTAAAAAAATTAGGTTCGTTTTGGTGGACATGGTCATTCAGAGAAACAAAATTTCAAAATTCACTTTCCACAGTTCTGAGAAGAGTTCTGGGTAGCGAACAAAGAGTTCTATTGAAAGTCCTAATACATCTTTAACGTCCGTCGTCAATCGCGGAAATTATTTGAAAAAATTAGGTTCGTTTTGGTGGACATGGTCATTCAGAGAAACAAAATTTCAAAATTCACTTTCCACAGTTCTGACAAGAGTTCTGGGTAGCGAACAAAGAGTTCTATTGAAAGTTCTAATACATCTTTAACGTCCGTCGTCAATCACGGAAATTATTTAAAAAAATTAGGTTCGCTTTTGTGGACATAGCCATTAAAAGAAACAAAATTTCAAAATTCACTTTCCACAGTTCTGACAAGAGTTCTGGGTAGCGAACAAAGAGTTCTAATGAAAGTTCTAATACATTTTTAACGTCCGTCGTCAATCACGGAAATTATTTGAAAAAATTAGGTTCGTTTTGGTGGACATGGTCATTCAGAGAAACAAAATTTCAAAATTCACTTTCCACAGTTCTGACAAGAGTTCTGGGTAGCGAACAAAGAGTTCTATTGAAAGTTCTAATACATCTTTAACGTCCGTCGTCAATCACGGAAATTATTTAAAAAAATTAGGTTCGTTTTTGTTGACAGGCATTAAAAGAAACAAAATTTCAAAATTGACTTTCAACAGTTCTGACAAGAGTTCTGGGTAGCAAACAAAGAGTTCTAATGAAAGTTCCAATACATTTTTAACGTCCGACGTCAATCACGGAAATTATTTAAAAAAATAAGGTTCGTTTTTGTGGACATAGCCATTAAAAGAAACGAAATTTCAAAATTCACTTCCAACAGTTCTGACAAGAGTTCTGGGTAGCAAAGAGTTCTAATGAAAGTACCAATACATTTTTAAAGTCCGAAGTCAATCACGGAAATTATTTAAAAAAAATTAGGTTCGTTTTTGTGGACATAGCCATTAAAAGAAACAAAATTTCAAAATTCACTTTCAACAGTTCTGACAAGAGTTCTGGGTAGCGAACAAAGAGTTCTAATGAAAGTTCTTATGCATTTTTAACGTCCGACGTCAATCACGGAAATTATTTAAAAAAATTAGGTTCGTTTTGGTGGACATGGTCATTCAGAGAGACAACATTTCAAAATTCACTTTCCACAGTTCTGAGATGAGTTCTGGGTAGCGAACAAAGAGTTCTATTGAAAGTTCTAATACATTTTTAACGTCCGTCGTCAATCACGGAAATTATTTAAAAAAATTAGGTTCGTTTTGGTGGACATGGTCATTCAGAGAAACAAAATTTCAAAATTCACTTTCCACAGTTCTGAGAAGAGTTCTGGGTAGCGAACAAAGAGTTCTAATGAAAGTTCTAATACATTTTTAACGTCCGTCGTCAATCACGGAAATTATTTGAAAAAATTAGGTTCGTTTTGGTGGACATGGTCATTCAGAGAAACAAAATTTCAAAACTCACTTTCCACAGTTCTGACAAGAGTTCTGGGTAGCGAACATAGAGTTCTAATGTAAGTTCTAATACATCTTTAACGTCCGGCGTCAATCACGGAAATTATTTGAAAAAATGAGGTTCATTTTGGTGGACATAGTCATTCAGAGAAACAAAATTTCAAAATTCACTTTCGACAGTTCTGACCAGTGTTCTGGGTAGCGAACAAAGTGTTCTAATGAAAGTTCTAATACAGCTTTAACTTCCTACGTCAATCACGGAAGTTATTTAAAAAAGTTAGGTTCGTTTTGGTGGACAAAGCCATTTAGATAAACAAAATTTCAAAATTCACTTTCGACAGTTCTCACCTGAGTTCTGGGTAGCGAGCAAAGAGTTCTAATGAAAGTTCTAATACTCTTTTCCCCCTCCGACGTCAAACACAGAATTTATTTTTAAAAAAATATGTGAATTTTTTTGGACATCGCCAATCGGAGAAACAAATTTCAAAATTGACTTTCGATAGTTCTCAGCAATTTCTGTGCGATTCAACTGCAGTCGCTTCCGCCGCCGCCGCCGCGAAAACGAATATTTGTACCTTTTTCGTTCTTAATTTTTTTCGAAAATAGTTGTTGCTCTTCATTTGACCCTGCTAATAACGTTTGTCGGGCCACGTATTCACTAACGTTTGTCGGGCCACAAAATTTCACGTATGCACTAACATTGATATAACGTGTGTAAAACTTTAAAAAAATGCCGTTTTGTATAGAAATTAACTGTGCTTTATGACTAGGGAACGGAATTTATTGTAATAAAAATACAAAATACGTACATATTTATGTACATAATTTTTCCAAAACATGTAAGAAAAAATAGAAAATATGTGTAATAAGAATTCATTATTGTGTTTAAAATTGTTCACTACAAGCATTTTCCGAGCTCAGAATGTCGCCGATCTTTTCTTAACAAAGATTCGGAATGGCTGAAATTAAATTCTGCTTCTACAAAAGTAACTATACACTCAACTTAACTCCAGATGAATTTTATTATAAAATTAAAATACATTAATAGTATTTCCTCCCCCGATTGAACAATGCGGAAAGACAATTTTCTGTAAAATATATTTGTTAGTTTTCGATCGATCAACAAATGTGGAGTTTGAAAAATGAGCAAGCACGTCGTTGACACTACTTTTGTTCATGAAAATCCGCTCATTGCAGAATATCTTTGACACAGTATGCAGCAGGCGGGGGGGGGGGGGTCAATCATGGCGAAGATATGGAAGTTGATTTCGTAACATATTGCAAATGGGTATCTGAAATGTATTCGACGTATAACGTAATAAGTTAAATAATAATAAATATCGTGATAAATTTGAAAACGATATTTCAACCAATTCTTTGTATAATATGTATTCATCTAAACATTTTAAATTTTTTGTAATTCTTAATATTGTCAAACACACTTTTTTATCTTAATCTAAGTTTTAATTTTTTATTGATATTAATTTTTTAATATTTATTTTATTTATATTAATTCTTTATTTTTAAAGGCCTGATGATGGAGGCACAACTTGACCTCTGAAACGTTGCCACACTGTTTCTTGTTTCAAGATACCTTTGTAATGTAAAAATTTCTTTTTAATAAATGGATTTGTGACTGTCGATAAAAAGTAATTATTGGAACTTTTATTGAGAAAAAAATTATTAACAGACAGCCTATGTTTCATCTTTATAGCTTATAATATTGTCATGAAATGTAGTACCATTTCAAATAAGACCAATATGGGGAGGGAGGGCGCAATGAATTGTCGTAATGGAAAAATTGAGACTGCCCAATCTGCATACATATATTCTTTATCTTTGTTGTTGCCTTTTCTTATGTTGATTACATCCCATTATGTTGGCGCTTGAATGTTATTTATTCATTTGTTTCTTTTTGTACAGGTTTGTGGAGATAAAACATCATAATATCAAGCAATATGTATGATAAAAAAAATTACGTGAGTTTTTGGGATTACAAAAATTCAAAATTCTTGATGAGAATGGCAAAGTATTACCCCCATCAAATATTATTTACAAACACATTTCAGAAGCAATGGAATCAGTCAATTCTCCCATGTCTGCAAAGCATGTTTACAGTACCGTGAAAGAAAATAGAAATGGTTATTTAGATTTTGTAAGAGAAAAATTTCATGCAAGTGTTCACAATGACAGTATTCAGGATGACACGTCGGACGACTCTTATCACGCATCAAGCCTGAAAAAAAAATGACCCTACGTACACAAGTTCAAAAATAATTATTTCTGCAGCAAATTGGGTGATCATTAAACCAAAGAAGAAGAAAGCTGGAAAAAGATTACGCCTTAAACGCAATAAATGGACATCAATCTTTAGTGAAGCGATCTATGATCAAAACAAAGTCACATGCACGTTTAGTTTTAAAGATTGCGTTGTTACCGAATCTACAGATTCAAAATATTTTATCAAAATCGTAGGAAAGTGTCCAGAATGCGGCTGTCAAATTCACGGTGTTTGTTTCCAGAAACCTTCTAAAAATAAGAACGCAATGTTTCATTGCAAATGTTTTTTTGTAAAAGAAAAGTTTGTACATGTCAAACGGAGACAACTTCGAGGTGAAGCACAAGAGCAAGTTGCTACTGAACTCATTAACTGTAATACGCATGCGTCCACTTGGCGAAATGAGCATATGAATGTAAATTCTCAATTTGGTCAAGATTTTCCACCTACATTGTATAGCTCTTCTGTGTTGAGAAAAGCAAAACAAGAAGAAGATGAAAAACGTCTAGGAATTGGCAGCATTCACCCAATAACTAATTTGCTGGAAGCTCAAGTTTCTACTCACAAAGGAATTATACAACAATTAGCAGTCAACCCTTTTTATTGTATGTACTGGACTCCTGAACAAGTGGCTTTACTTCGTATATTACTCGATAAAGCGGAGAAATGTTATTTTTCTGTCGACTCTACAGGATCTGTTGCTCATACTTTAAAATATCTACATGGTGAAAAATCAAAATATATATTTTTTATCAGGTAATGTGCAATTTTGAAGGTGGAAGTGCACCTATTTTTCAAATGGTTTCGGCAAGACACGATGCTTAATTTTTAAATTTTTTCTTTTCGGAACTGATTAGACTGTGCAACTTTAAACCAAATATATTTGTAACAGATTTCTCCAAAGCCATACTTGTGGGACTAGCTGGTTCATTTTGTAAAACACTAAGTTTGTCGAATTACTTAGAGGAATGCTATCATTATATTTTTTTAAAAAAAAGAAATACGTATAGAATGCCAATTGAAGTTGGACATTAATCACTTTGTAAATATGGTGGCACAATGGAAATGTTTGAAGGGAAAAAACTCAAAATGTAGACAATTTTATTTGAGAACCCTCGGTCATATTTATAAATTGATAACTTTTGAAGATGTCAGAAGAGCAGTATTATCGGTTCTGGTAACTGCTTTGAGTGAAAGTATCGGTGTTAATGATAAGGGACATGAATTACCCTCACAAAAATATTTTCGGTATGCTGGTGACCTTATTAAAGGATTTCAAACTGAAATGATTTGCGACGAATGCGAAGGCAATCAAGAAGCAGAGAAAATAGAAATTCACTCTAACAATTGGGAATCATGGAGTCAAGAAATGTACGATGAGGCAGAACACATTGCTCAGATTTCCAAAAGTAATGATTTATTAAATTTGAATCCATTTTTTTCGTCAGAAGCAGCAAACACTTTGAAATCGTTGTTGCCATTTATAGTTTTGTGGTCTGGCACAATGAGTAATTATTTTGGGAATAATAATGAGATAAGATCCTCATCGAAGGTCGAAGGTCAATTTAATAAACTGAAAAATATTTATTTTAGGGGAGAGCTACCAATACGTATTGACAAATTTATTTTTAAACATATTAAATATTTGAGTGGCGAAGTAAAACTAGTTGCTGCACAAATTGCCAAAAGTGACGTTAAAAAATCAAACAGTGAAATACAGGAAGAAGTGTTTATGGGTCACGAAAACATTCTTGAATTAAATATGCAGGAAAATTGGAGACAAAAAAACACTGAAACAGGAGAAAAAAGAGCATACAATGAACCATCTCACAAAGATCACAATGACACCGTATCTTCGATATCTGATAAAGCAGTAATCGAGTCCAGAGGTAATTTTGAACTAAGTAACAAAAACGAAAATGTGAAGTGTGACCAACAAATAAAAAATAATGGACCAAATTACACTATCGATTTCCCACACTGGGACTTCGTTCCGAGAAGCATGTCAAAATACCAGTAATTAAAAACGGTTTGTTATGTAAATTTATAAAAATAGGACAAAAACAGTGCACTGTTACATTAACCTGTGCATTTGATGCTTTGTCAACTGTTATTATGTTTGACATTGGAGGTAGTAGAAAATTTGCAGAATTTGTACACAATGCAAAGGAATTTCCTACTGGACATTTTTGTCAGCAGATATTAAATAGAGGTAAAGTAAATAGAATTCATTATCGTAGGAGGTTCGAAAATTTGTTTCAACCAATTGCAGGGTTCGGAACTGACCAGTTGCGGGAACCAATTGCGGGGTTGAAATTTTGTTTCTCTTAATGGCTATGTCCACAAAAACGAACATAATTTTTTTAAAATAATTTCCGTGATTGACTTCGGACGTTAAAAATGTATTGGAACTTTCATTAGAACTCTTTGTTTGCTACCCAGAACTCTTGTCAGAACTGTTGAAAGTGAATTTTGAAATTTTGTTTCTCTTAATGGCTATGTCCACAAAAACGAACCTAATTTTTTTAAATAATTTCCGTGTTTGACGTCGGACGTTAAAAATGTATTAGAACTTTCATTAGAACTCTTTGTTCGCTACCCAGAACTCTTCTCAGAACTGTTGAAAGTGAATTTTGAAATTTTGTTTCTCTTAATGGCTGTCCTCAAAAACGAACCTAATTTTTTTAAATAATTTCCGTGATTGACGTCGGACGTTAAAAATGTATTGGAACTTTCATTAGAACTCTTTGTTCGCTACCCAGAACTCTTGTCAGAACTGTTGAAAGTGAATTTTGAAATTTTGTTTCTCTTAATGGTTATGTCCACAAAAACGAACCTAATTTTTTTAAATAATTTCCGTGATTGACTTCGGACGTTAAAAATGTATAAAAACATTCATTAGAACTCTTTGTTCGCTACCCAGAACTCTTGTCAGAACTGTTGAAAGTGAATTTTGAAATTTTGTTTCTCTTAATGGCTATGTCCACAAAAACGAACCTAATTTTTTAAAATAATTTCCGTGATTGACGTCGGACGTTAAAAATGTATTGGAACTTTCATTAGAACTCTTTGTTCGCTACCCAGAACTTTCTTCAGAAGTAATGAATTATGATTTCGAATTTTTTTTCTCTCAAGCTTCAAAAATAAGAACAAGAAAATATTGCATATTTCCCTTTTTTGACGTCGTACGAAGATATTGTAATGAAACTTTCTTTAGAACTTTTTCTTTACTATTTAGAAATGTGGTCAGGTTTTTTTTTTGCGTTGGATCTGATGAATAGTGGTTTTTTGTTTTTTTCGGAAAGTGGTAGATATATTTTTGAATATCTTCGTTATTTTTTGAGTTTTGAGTGCGAATTTTTTTGAGAACTGTAGAACTCTTTTCCCTCTATCCTTACGTGTTAGAAAACTTTGATTATTTGGACTTTTGCCCGCAGCCCTTTTTTGGATTTTAAATTTCTCTTTTTGTAATAATTTTCGAATTTTTGCGGAACTTTTTTTGAAATTTGTCGAGAACTCTAGAACTCTTTGTTCGCTACTCAGAACTTATAAAATATTTAGAATTTTCAAATTTCTGCCCGCCAACTTCACACACCTTTTATTGACCTACCCTCATTATCCATTGTTTCATTAAACTTCGAGGGAAAGATCAACATGGTAATTTATTGCAGAATATTATAGTATTTAAATGACCTTGTTAACGACATTTGTTTCACAGTCAATGAGAATGACAAAAATGTTATTTAGAACAGTTTACTGTTTTACCTGCATACAATGCCCAAATAAATAAAAACTACAGTGTTATTTTTAATTCCTAATAAATACCCTGCTCTTAGCTAATTTCTAACTTCAATAAGATAGAAAGAAAACTTTATCCAGTGATGCACCCATGGGAGTGTAAGGGGGGGACTCATGGGGCTTCTGCCCTTTGTCCCTGGAAGCCAATGATACTAATTAATATAGATTTTACTAATTTCCTATACTAACAAAAGTAATTCAATGTAACAATTGTTAACATTACAAATATTAACTGTAAGTTGGTAAATAAAATACATTTTATATTAAGCATAAACAATTTTTTCATAAGAAAACATTAAGTTGACTGGATTGTATACATATAGTCCCCCCAAAAAAAGTCTTGGGTGAACCTCTGCCTCTATCAGATGCAAAATTAATGTCTGAAGAATTAGTCTGTAATGAATAAAATAATTGTTGTTTCATTTATAAAATAAGAACATATGTATTTTTATGTACTTATTTCAATTATACAAATTTTTCTCACTAAAAATAAGCAACAATGTGGGAAATTGAGATTAACATTAATATTGCTTTCCTAAATGATTCTTATGGCACTTCAGCTTCAGAGACAATGACCTTCTTCTCAGTCAGTTTTATCATGTATTTTCCCCTTGGTGCTTTGAGCAAATGCTGAGATGGTTTTTTATTTTGCTTCTGGACAATAAAATTAATGCAGCTTCACTATCTGTGATTCTTTTCTTGAGCTCTGTGGAAGTGTTAGTGAGAATAAGGTTATTTAGTAAACTGTATCTTTAAACAATCATTCTGTATGGTCTTGTGACAGTAAGTAGCTTCCATGATATGTGGTATGATAAGGAATAAGAACCAAAATCTGTAGCTCAATTGCTTCTGCAAATCATCTCCTATATTATTTCAATAGTATACATACCTTTTGTGGCTCTCACACACAACCAATCATTATAATGGGTCTCTAAAGAAAGAGAATTTCACAGAGACATGACAAATTGCATTGTGACTATAAAAATGTGAAGGATTTGTTGAAAAAATACATCTAAATATTCTTGTCAAATGCAACCTGCAGCATTCAGCTGCATTCTTAAATATATATTGTAAAATAACTCTTAAACGAAGCATCTTGGGGCCTTAAAACTGGGAATTTTGGAGCCAAACACCTCAAAGAAATGTTCCTCATACCATAATCTATAGGATAAGGTATTCTTGGACATTCTATCACATTTTGTTGCTCTGGTGCTTTTCGATACTACCCCACCCGTTCAGAGAAGTGCAGAATTGGCAACTATGTAAAATTAAACTAATTACTTGCTATTCTAGTGGTGGTGATGATGATGATGATGATGATGATGATGATTATGATTATGATGATGATTATGATTATGATTATGATTATGATGATTATGATGATGATTATGATGATGATTATGATTATTATGATGATTATGATTATTATGATGATTATTATTATGATTATTATTATGATTATGATTATTATTATGATTATGATTATTATTATGATTATGATTATGATTATGATTATGATTATGATTATGATTATGATTATGATTATGATTATGATTATGATTATGATTATGATTATGATTATGATTATGATTATGATTATGATTATGATTATGATTATGATTATGATTATGATTATTATTATTATGATTATGATTATTATGATTATGATTATTATGATTATTATTATGATTATTATGATTATTATGATTATTATGATTATTATTATTTATTATGATTATTATGATTATTATTATTATTATTATTATTATTATTATTATTATTATTATTATTATCATCATCACTATCACAATTTAACTTGTTTCCACATGTGCATCTCGGTTACCATGAACAAGAGATACACGTTCCAACTGTCATAATCAGCACTGGATCAACCATCAATGTTCAGAAACTTCCTCACGATGTTACATGTGTCCAGTTTTACAATCTTTTGCATCTGGATGTATAACCCCTTCTTCAGTTGCAGTTCAACTAGGGATTCATGTAGGAACTTAGGAATTTCACCAGTGGCACCTAGAATTATTGGTACAATTGTCACCATTTCCACGTCGCCCCACTCTCGTTTGCCAGAGGTTGATATTTTAGAATTTTTTCACTTCTTTTCTTTGGGATGTTGTGAGCTACCGGGACTGCGACATCAATCAGAAACACCTTTTTGTTTTTCTTGTCATGCCATACAATGTCCGGATTATTAGATGATACAGACCTATCTGTTATTATGGACCTTTTCCAGTACATTTTGTGATTATTTGTGTCAATGACTGGTTCAGGTGTGTACTTATAGTATGGTGTTCGGTTACCCGTCAAAGGGTTATTATTGTGGCATAGTTGCCGATAAACCACTTTACAAACATCGTCATGTCGTTTTGTATATTCTGAGGATGCTAGAGAGCTGCATCCACTGATAATGTGGTCTATATTTTCTCTATGTTCTCCACATAGCCGACATTTGTCATCACGAACGTTAGTGTCTTTCAGGATAAATTTATGGTAGTTTTTAGTTAATACTACTTGGTTCTGAATAGCTACCATGAAACCCTCTGTTTCCGCAAAAAGTTCTCCCAAGCACAGTCATTTAATTGACGACTTATGGTTCATCAGTTCTCCCTCTATCTGGTATGGGTAGCGTCCATGAAGTTGCTTCTCTTTCCAGTTGCTGATTTTCATCTCATTGGTCTGTATTTGCTTTTGTTGTTGTTGTTTTGTTGTTGTTGTTTTGTTGTTATTGTTGTCGTTGTTTTGTTGTTATTGTTGTCGTTGTTTTGTTGTTATTGTTGTCGTTGTTTTGTTGTTATTGTTGTCGTTGTTTTGTTGTTATTGTTGTCGTTGTTTTGTTGTTATTGTTGTCGTTGTTTTGTTGTTGTTATTGTTGTCGTTGTTTTGTTGTCGTTATTGTTGTCGTTGTTTTGTTGTCGTTGTTTTGTCGTCGTTGTTTTGTTGTTTTGTTGTCGTTGTTTTGTCGTCGTTGTTTTGTTGTTTTGTTGTCGTTGTTTTGTTGTTGTTTTGTTGTCGTTGTTTTGTTGTTGTTTTGTTGTCGTTTTGTTGTCGTTGTTTTGTTGTTGTTGTCGTCGTTGTTTTGTTGTCGTTGTTGTCGTCGTTGTTTTGTTGTTGTTGTCGTTGTTTTGTTGTTGTTGTTGTTGTTGTTGTTGTCGTTTTGTTGTTGTTGTCGTGTTGTTGTTGTTGTTGTTGTCGTTTTGTTGTTGTTGTCGTTGTTATGTTGTTGCGTTGTTGTTTTGTTGTTGCGTTGTTGTTGTTTTGTTGTTGCGTTGTTGTTGTTTTGTTGTTGCGTTGTTGTTGTTGTTTTGTTGTTGTTGTTTTGTTGTTGCGTTGTTGTTGTTTTGTTGTTGTGTTTTGTTGTTGTGTTTTGTTGTTGTGTTTTGTTGTTGCGTTGTTGTTGTTTTGTTGTTGTTGTTTTGTTGTTGTTGTGTTGTTGTTGTTTTGTTGTTGTTGTTGTTTTGTTGTTGTTGTTATGTTTTTGTTGTTTTGTTGTTGTTGTTTTGTTATTGTTGTTTTGTTATTGTTGTTTTGTTATTGTTGTTTTGTTGTTGTTGTTTTGTTATTGTTTTGTTGTTGTTCTGTTGTTGTTTTGTTTGTTGTCGTTTTGTTGTTGTTTTGTTTTGTTGTTGTTTTGTTGTGTTGTTGTGTTGTTTTGTTGTTGCTGTGTTGTTGTTGTTGCTGTGTTGTTGTTGTGTTGTTGTTGTGTTGTTGTTTTGTTGTGGTTGTTGTTGTTATTTTGTTGTTTTGTTGTGGTTGTTGTTGTTGTTATAGGTGATTAAATTGCATGGGTTTACCTCTTAGTTTGGTAATAAAATTAAATAACATTCCAAAGTTGTGTTTGCCCGATCCTGTATTTTCACATGGACAACTTTACGTAGCTTTCTCGTGAGTAAAAACCTTTTATAATATTTTTGTGACTTAAGGAAATCAAAATTTGTTTCAAACAACAATTTTATTGTTTTTTATTTTTATTTTAAATTTTATAAGTTCATTGGAAGTTATCTTTTTAATTTTTTTAAAACAAGTAAACATGTTTCCTGAACAACTTCCCCTCTTAATATGGAAAAGGAAAGACAGTGAAGAGGGTGGAATTTTACATGCAAGAGTTCTTGCACAGGTATGTTAGTAGATGTTTATTACATGAGAGTGAATATTTCTTGTTATCAAATTTTGCCAAAAGAGCTTGTTGTCACCTTTATTCATAATTCTCCTTGGAGAAGAACAAAAATAGAAGATTCTGGAACTGAAGGAAACACAGACAGATCACACTTCTCCCCATACAACAATAATTTTTAGCTACTATTTGATGTTAAAATAAATTAATAAGGAATTAGGAATTGTGTCAAGTGCTATTTTGGTACATAAATTGGGGAAAGTAATAAGCTGAAGCTATATTTTAATAAGAATTTTGGTAGTGTCATAAAAAATATGAGAGTGAAAGGAAAAAAGTCATAAACAGTGTTAAAAAAATCAAATGTTAATATAAAGTGAGAAAATTTGTTGATTAATTTCATCAATTCAAATAAAATCAAAATAATGTTTTTAACAATATTTTATTAATATAATTAATTGGATGGAAACTTACCTTTGCTGGGCTAAATATTGCTGAAGCATACTTCTTCCTTTTGAAACCTGTGTGATCTGATATTTTTAAAGTTGTTTTTACTTTTGGAGATCTTATGCAGTTTTCAGGATTAGGGAATGGTGACATTATGACAAAAATGAGCAGCCACTAACTTTATTTCTTCAAATTCACTTATTCACTATAATACACGGGAACACTAGAGTATAGTAGCACCTTCTCCCACAAATTACAAAACTAGTACAAAACTAGCAAACTATTGTTTACGTACAAAATTAGACAGCTTGATATGAGCTTAACAGTAATGCGATTCTTAATCTACCGCGTGGTGGTGTTATAATCTAATTTGAAAAATGAAAAAATGGTTAAATTCACCTTTGATATTGACAATTGGAGGCAAGTATGAAGAAATACAAGTAAATGAAATTGATTTTAAATGTACAATTTGAAAATACAATGAAGACAATGAATTACCATGAATCAAATTAAACTAACAACCAGAAACAAGAGAAGAATGAATCATTGCAGTCTTCCAGGCACGTCACAGAACCCACTGAAGAAAGTCTTTATTGGGTAGAGTAATGATTACTTGAATATCATTAGTTAATTTTTTCAGTAAGTATATTGATTTTATATCAGTATTTTATTTTTATGTGCCATACTTTCAACAAATTTACCTGGTGCAAAATAGGCAAATTTCTTGTGGCATATCAATACGAAAATGCCATTGGCAATGCAGGTGGAGTAGCATTTTATGCAAATATAATTTGTTTCTCTTACAAAGTCTTATTTAACTTCATAAATAGTTAGTAGCAAGTAAATCATTTATACTCAAAAGCAGTTACAAAATATTATTTTGTAGGTTAAAAGATCAGTCATTGATCAATTTGCCTAATGTTATTTTAAAGTGATAGTTTTTTTCATTTCTTCACAGTCATTGTAACTGCGCACATTGAGATTTACTTCCATGTGAGGCACTTACATCAAGATATTAAGTTTCTTTATAATGCAGTAAGTTATAAAGAAAGAGACATTTGAGACAATAAAGTTGAAGAAAATTTCAGGGAATTATTGCCAAAGAAGGATTATTATAAATAGTTCTAAAAGCAGTAACCCTAATAATTAATGTAAAAAATATGCAACAGCAAATCAGTAATTATAGGAAAATCAAAGAATGTAAGATGTAATAGAGTTAGATACAATAATTTGTCTTGGGAATTCAAGAAAGTAAAGTAATAATTAGAACAGTCATAAGCGTAGTTACAACAGCAGTTGGCAGAACTAATGGATTATTAGTATGTGTAATTATAGGCATTCCTGATAGTCATTCAAGTGTAAATCAATTTTTTAATTTTCTCTCCAAAACTTTTTATTACTTATGTAAAATAGTAATGTTTCTTTGACATTTTTCATTACCTATTATTTTTTTTAATGAGTTACGGAAGTAAATGATATAGAATTTTAAAATATGAATGAAAATACACATTTGTTGTGGAATTACCACCAAACAATTTTCAAATAAATATAATTTATTATATGTAGTATGTTAGCATTGCTTTCAAATTAAGTAGCTACGTATGTATAGATCAGAAATACATTTTCTTAAATGTGATCAATGTAAGTAATTTATTTTAAGTTACAAATTTATTCAAATATAACACAAGTGCTTCAGTGAGACAAATTAATCTTTCATAAATAGAAAAATGAAGGAAACTTGACTCTCACTTTTAGAGTTTGTTTAAATAATAAAGTTGTTACTCCACAGTATGTTAAAACTGCATCTATTCGTATTGAATTTTATGCAAAGTGAAGAATACTTCATTACGATATTGCAATAACACTGTTTGGAGGTCTGATGTCATATTCTTATGAAATTAATAAAGAAACATAATCTTGAGAGATTGCCTAGTTGACTCCTGATTGCTTTGTCACATCCTAATGTAATTTGTCTGTTACTTCCTCTGAGGTTTGAATATAATTATTTTATTCATGATGTCAGTTTGTTGTAGTCTTTTGTGGAACATTGTATGAAATAGTTTCTTAGGAATTCATATCAAATCATGAATTTCCAAATTATTGGTGCCTATTCTTATCTGTTATAGCATTGTGTATATTCTTTTTGTGACTATTTTCCCCAGTTTGAGTGTAAAAGTGCATCTCATAGAGTTGTTATTACTTATATACTCATTTTGTGTTATTATTTGTAATTCATAAACAGATATGTTTATGTCCACCTGAACATTTAACACACAATGAATTTTTTTTAATACAATAGGTTTATATGAATTATGTTTTTCTTTTATAATGTATTATATCTTTTCTTTTATAATGTCAAAATCAATTTCTCATAAGAATTTTAATCTAAGACAGTTACTCAAACATATATGTATATAAAACTTTAACATTCAAAGAAATAATGTATTCATTACCACAATGTGAAATAATGATCCTGATTTTTCTAGACCATATTTACAACATCTAAAACACTTTAATACAAATTTTACAATTATGAAAGATTAATCATGTGATATTTGGAAGGAAATCTTTAGAACAATGCTTTGCAATTTTTTCTTTCATTAAACAACATAAAGAATTATATTATTTATCAGTAGGGAATGGCTCATGTATTTATTTTCTAAATGTCAAGTTTATTGAGAGTTTTTGGGTCAAGCCTCTTGCACTAATCTCTCTAGCAAAGGATCTATCTAGGATTTAGCAAATAAGGAGAAGAATAAAAATTAATCTTAAATAAATGAATAGCTTTGAAAAGACAGAACATGATTAATGTTAAGAAAATGAATACTCTTAATATTTTTTTTGGAAGAATATGTGTTAGTTGATTTTAGTTAGATACTGCTGATGGATGCAGTTAATTTATCCCTAAAGAGTTTTACATTTTTTTAAATATTATTGTACCTTAACAAATAGTGTCCTTTCCTAAGCAACAAATTCTTGGCTAGAAATATTGACATAATATTACTGCAACATTCTTTTTGCTAATTAAGTCAATGAATAAATGCAATTTTTTGTTTAAATATCATGCTGGACAATGACAATATATAATTTTCTGAATTTAGTTTGCATAAAAAAAAATAGGATGATTAGCAATTGCAAAGAATTGCAATTTGAATTGCAATTGCAAATGACTTGAGAAAACATTATTGTTGAAAACAATAGTTCTACATGAATATTTCAGGAAAGTGGGATTTTTAATAAATGTATTGCCAAAAATATAATAGTGCAATAAAGAAGATTTTTATTTCAATTTTGATTAGAAAACATCATTTAAATTACTGAATTCTCTTTTTATTGTGAGAAACCATATAGTGTTGAAAATTAACAATTTACAAACATACATGATTCTAAAATATCAACTCTAAATAAAATATATGTTATCTACTTAATGATTGATCTAGCATTTATTATTCTATTAGAATTTCATTTTAAACCAATTTTTATCTTCTCTCGTTTATGATTCTTCATTTATGTAGACTTTTCTCGTTTATGTTTATGATTTCCCACAACGTGATTTTCGATTAATGAAGGTAATATGTAAAATTATGCAAAAAATATTTCAATAGTTTGTAGGATTGAAAATAATTTGTCGAATATTTATCAGAGAAATTAGAGCAATGAAGACTGTTGCACATTTCACATGTCAAAATTGACTTCCTTATTGTCGAAATATGAATTCTTTTTAGCAAAAGCAGCAAACACTAGTTACGAGTGATGCAGTACATTTTGGTATACTGCGTAGGTGTAGTTGCCGTGGTCTTCCTCAGGGGATGGATGTAGTAATCATTTAAACTCAAAACACCATCCGTTTGATCGCATATAGTAATAGAGCACCTGCAGGCTGAGTTCATTTGAACACATGGCTATGACAGACTTTAGGAAGGATTATCGGAACATAAGGCTTTTATTTCTCGTCATTGCAGCCGCACAATTTGTAGCTGCATGACGTCTGCAAATCGATTGTCTCTAGCTCGTCATTTTCAGAGAAATGACGTTAGAATAATGCTTTGAACAGTGCGAATATAAGAACTTGAAACACACTAGTTTCTAGGTTGAAAAGATATATAACTGCATAAAATTTTGGAGTCGCAAGTAATAGTTAATAATGAGTCAGAATTTTTTTGTGAGAATAACGTCCTATGTGTTTGTAATAAGATTCATTACAGGCGTTTCGTTATTTTATTTAAGATTTAAAGTTTTGTCAAACCATCAACAGGAAAAATATCGAGTGTTATTTTTGAATGTATATATGTGCTTGACCACTAAAAATTCATTTTAATGAATTCGTTTGCTAGTAATGAGATCTTTTTGAAATGATTGGGAATATTATTATTAATTTTACATTAATACGTTTAACTAACAAAGCACACTCAACAAGTACTACCCATGTGTCACGCTGCTCATTATTCATTATCATAATTTTAATATATAGATAACATCAGATGTGGTGAAATCGATGTTTACGTTTGCGAAATATTAACCTCTGGTCAGTTTAGAATGAAGTTCAGCATATGAAATTGTGTCCAAATAGTCAGTCGCACAAATCTTCGATGCCACTATGAAGTATACATTCTTCGACTACATACGAAAACGTGTACTAGTAAGAAAATCTCCACTTATGTGTGTGATGTTCCTTGGTTGACACTTCATTATCTGAAATATAAACTATATATGCATAGAAAACACTTAAAAGGGAAGTTTTTCTGCGTTGAATATCTCGTTCTTTCTCTTATGAGATTTGTACTATCAGAAAGGATTTCTAGAATATATATATCTAGAAATATCACTATAGTACAGTAACAGGTATATGTAAAAGATCTCAAGGTGCATATGGATTTGATCATCCAGTAGCGGAAATAATACAACAGTAGTGCAGCAATCAACAAGGATTACCCTTTAGATTTATGGGGAGAACAATCCTTGCAGTTCGGAGCGAAGGAACTCGTGGGATCTTCATAAACAAAGTTTAGTATAAGAGAGCAGTCAATGTAGACACGACCCTCTTTTAAAACTCAAATGCAATGATTCTTTTTCTTCTCCTGTTATTCTAATATTACCTTTATAACACGAACAGAAATAAGATCGGAACATGAGCAATATATATGCACTGATGGAGATACAGGTAGTGGAACATACATAGGTGCTGCGAGTTGAGGCATCATTCACAATGCACCCTTAGAATACCAAAAAAACATGAAAAAAGTCAAAAGAAAACAATCGATATCATCTAGAATATTTGTAATGTCAAAATGAAATTGTACAAGTGCGACTCGTGCTACTTCGCCGCTTGTGGACTGACCGGCTCGGCGCCGGGTCTCTTCGGGCTCCTGCGGGCCCCGAGGGCGCCGGGGAGCGGATTCGCAAGCAACACCGTCCGCGTAGGGCAGTGATGTCAAGGTCTCCTCTTGGCGGTAAGGGCACGCTCCATGGCGCCGGGGCGTGCCACGAGCTTCTCAGCGCAACTAGCCTCGGGAAAGGAAACTATCAGGAGAAACCCCGCCGTATTCCGACTTGGTGGAATCGTAAGAAAAAAAAAAGAGGATATGCACAGAAAAATAAAAGTAAAAATAACAACAAACCTTCTTAAATTTATTTATCTAAATCCCGCCTAATCGTAGTATTTCTTGAGGGAAGTGTAAAAGCCTTCAGGGCGACTTTGACCACCTACTGCTCTCTTGTGGCGAGGTGATCAACTGCGTGGAGTGGTGATCGTGCCACGGACTCCCTCTGGTGGCGTCGACCTTGACATCACTGGCGTCGTGAGTGCTGCGGGGCGTCGCTGGGGAACCTCCGCCTTAGGGTTACCACCCGCTCGGGATCGCTCCTGAAGAAGCCCGGGACACCGGAAGTAAGTTCGGAGTCCAGAGATGCGATGAAACCGGACACCAAAACGACCGGGAATATAAAATGCTGGCTCTACGCCACGTCAAATAAGAAATTCGCCTGAAAATCTAAGTAACGACTATAAAATGGAGAAATTCGATTCTCTATCCCAATATTCTATGGTTGTACGAGAACTCGCAGGCAGAATATTGTTTATGAATAAGCATGAATCTAGAGCAGCAGATTCCAAAGTTCCAAAGATTTAAAATGTGTAAAAGTTACTTGAAATGTGTAAAAGAATTTTGAAACTATACAAAAAAACTACCTGAAGGAAAGTCCGCAAATTTTCGTGTGCACAAGCAACGAAAATGTAAATATGCACCCTTTATAAATATTCATAGCAATGCCACTTCATTGTTCTTACTAAAGCTGTAAAGAGGCACCCGGAAATACGCCAATAAATAGGTGGTAACCCTACTCCGCCATAATGTAACGTTGATGATGTTTGCACCTAGGTGCCTACGCATCTGACATGTTCTTAGAGAAGGCGAGCTTGGAACGTAAAGCGATGTGAACCCGACAGATATTAACCAGAATAAGTTTGCAATCAGAGAATGCGTAAGAGAGAAAGTGGAAATGATAATCTCCTCATGTGCCATTACATTATGAAAGACAAAGTGAATGACCAGTAGTGTCAGTGAACATTTGGTGAGTCTTGCACAATTTCAGTAACATTTCTATTTGTAACATGGTATCCTAGAAGTAACTTTGCTACGAAGTTTTGAGCACAATTAAAGATTCGACTAAGATAAGACTAACGACAGCTTGTCTAAGCCTAGTACAAGCCTAACAAGAGAAATGTCAAGCATTTTCTTTACAAATTATTTCCAACATTTTTGTAACAAGTTTCATATATTTTTCAAAGCCTTCCCATTGATTTTTAATATTGCCAACGGCTTTGTCTACAAGAGAAGTGAAATAGTTTTTTTTACAATTTCAGTCGGAAATGAAGATTTTCAGTGGGCTCCAATTCTGGGCACTATGAAAGATATTTCATTTAAAACACCATACAGAATGGTTTTCTCTTGACAATTGTAAACGTTCTCCCACCTCTACTCAGTATTTTCACGAAAATACTCTAATGTGCTTTCAATGAAGTCATTTAGGAATCACTATGAAATAGAAAATTTACAATATTGTAACAAATAACAACAGTGTCATAAATACTTTATATTTGACTTCTGTGTGCCATAGGCATAATAATGATCACTAGTAGGGCACAGCATTCGTTAAACAGAGATATTTTAAAATGTGAGAGAGATGCACTCTTCGGCAACAGTATCTGTACAGGACGGGGAGTTCTAAAACTAGCCCTTACAAGACGCATTTTACCTACAACAATTTTTTACAAGAATGCTGCTCGATATGACCTTCTTTAGAAGACCTTAAAGTTTCATATTGCCAAGAGCAGTGTCGTGCAAATGGTGTTCGAAATGAAATTTCTTCCCTGTAAAGTCACGAGCCATCAGTCACCTGGAAGAAAAATTTAATTTTAATCCAGTTCGAAGCAGAAAGTTTATTTTCAGCTAATGTTGATTGCAAACATTCCATTAATATCGCTTTTATCAGGAATGAAAAAACTGGGGAGATAAGAACAGCACAGCTGCTGGAGAAGTTAGAATCAAGAATAACCAATAGATTACAAGTAAATTGGCAAACAGCAGCTGATCCAACTATACTTCTGCACAGTGTATTGATTACGATAGTAATATAGGCCTTAATGGAAACACACGGCCGCATCGGCACTAGACATGCACACTAGATAACGGACATCGTACATCCTCCATGACAAAACAAACACAGTAAGACCTGCAGTACGAGGGGTAAAATTAGTATAGATTTTTTGACAGTGAAAATAATGATAACAATTTAATAGTGCCAGTAAATATAAAGTAACACATCCATAATCCGTTTCATATCCATTTATGTATTATGCCGATATCATGTGCTTGGAATGAGGCATTATTTAGCCCCTTTGTTGTGCAATTGGATGACAGTAAAATTTCGAAGGGGCAAAGGAACACATCACTAACTCTACCTCACCGACTGCATACCGCCCGATCAGCATGAAAAGGTAACAAGAACCCCTTTCCACCAGGGCGCACAACTAAAGGAGTACACACCAAAGTAACCACTCGAAAGTTTTTGAAAAGCCGCGAGCAAAGACATTGTGCAACGACTGTCCAGTACAAGAGGTAGGATGGATGTGCTACTCGTGTACCTAGTGGCACTCATCGGTTACAGTCACACGCGACACTGAACACTGCGAGTTACCGTTCTTTTGTTTCGTCGCGGTTAGAATTCCTGTGTAAGTCCTCTTCTGCGTGGCGCACAGTTTGCGAGAACCTCATGCTCCGAGATGAGGTGAAACAGGAACATAACGGAAAGAGACGCAAAGACAACTCTACAATGCATATCTCGAAACGGAAGAAGGAAGTCCTGCGACCAGCATCTTGACGAAGTTAGGGAATGAAAACACGGTCGAGGTGAAACAGAGGCTCTCCAGTTCTCTGCGCCCTCCGTCTTGAGTCGCTGCGGCGCTAGGGCGGCGAGGGCTCCGGGCTGGCACTGGCACTGGCACTGGCACTGGCACTGGCGCTGACGCTGGCTGTCTCCCGAGCGGCACAGCGTCGCTGGCTGTCTGTGCTGACGGAAACCGAATGACCAATCACTTCGAGAAATACTTTCATATTGAGACACTGACATATTTAGAAAAATTATGCAACTGATGATATATGTATATTTTTATATATTAGAGAGGGAAACCATTGTTTGAATCTTCTAAACCAACATACGTCTAACTGGAACGATTGCTCAGTTGCATCTGAAACTCAACACACACACACATATAATTGTTTTTGCTGGGCCTACGCGGGCTCATGATTGCTAACGCATGTGATTCATATAATCTTTTTTTAGATATTTAAACGAAATGTATCAAACAAAGAATACACAGCATTGAGATATACAGTACACGAAAGACATAGAAAGATATATGTATATGCATATGTATATATATTCACCCTTATAATGAAACACATTTCTGCGACGATTATGATGGGCTTTAGGCATGCACTGCCGTGTACCGGCGAGCTAGCCAGCTGGGGACGGTAGCCGACTGCCGTTTTGCCGTGGGCTGACGCGCAAGCTGCCTGTGACTCGGGCGGTCGGCCCTGCCTCGTCCCGTGTCCCACGCCCCACGTCCCACGTCCCACGCTCCACGTCCCACGTCCCACGACCCACGTCCCACGCCTCGTGCCTCGTCCTCCGCGTCCCGCACCCTGTGCCTGCCACACCCCGTGGCCTTGGGCTCGGAGTCACCACAGAAAAGGCAGATGCTTAGAACCCCCCCTGCGAATCGACAAGAGATCGCGAAACAAGGCGACGGTTTCTCGAATCTTCCCTCCCACTCGTAAGAAATTCGAAAAAGTACTACTATTGTGTACTTCCACGTCATCGAAGGTCGTTCGCGGACGCCTTCCGACGAACGCCCCGATGCGCACGTGGAAGAAATATCTCGGCGGGCGCGGAACGTGTCCGCTCTTGACACACTCAAAGCTATTAAATGCTCGTTTACACAAAAGGGGGAGACAAAGCTGCAATACAGAGAGTTACTGGATTTCACACCTTTTTTTGACACAAACGAGACCCCCACAAGATTAGTAAAACATCTCACGTACCTCGTCACATATATGTGTATATACATATATATATATACACCACACGCACACACTCGCGCGCACACACAAACGCTCTACACGCACACGAGTCGCTGTCGAGACGAACGTCGCTATCTACCCACAACGTCCTATATACATCGGTCACAGAGCGGCCGGCAACCGCGCGGTATGTGGAGCGCAGCTCGACTGACTTGCACTACTGCAGCGCGAAAGCCACGAGGAGCTGGAGTTTGACTGTGTGTATATATGTATATAAAATTACAAATATACACGCTGAGTGTATATTTGTGATTTTAATAGCTATGCTTTTTGCTAGGTGTCCTATGAAAAAGAGAACTAGTTGATGTCTTTTAAAATATCCACGAATATTTTAAAGCTCATTCCGAAGTCTTTCGTGTGCCGATACAAAGAGTCCGAGAGTCCTCAGCGGGGCGCTCAGTCGTCGCCGTCCATGTCGATGAGTTCGCCTTGAAGACGGCCTTTGTAGCGGCAGCACAACGTCATGCAGAAGATGCGAACGGCGAGCCGGAACTGAGGGCTGAGTGCCACGAGGATCAGTGCCTTCCAGAACGAGTTGAGGATGCCGAGCCACACGATGCTGAAGTGTAGGTATGGCACCTGGAACTTGTAGCCGGTGAAGTATTCGTAGAGCTTGACTGTCGCGTACGGCGTCCACGACAACCAGAAGGTCACGACGAGGACGAAGGACATCACGTGACTCGGATTCGATAAGTTCTCAGACAGCGCCGTGGCGTATTCTTTGTCGTGAATCGGGACGCCGCTGCGGAGTTTCTTCATCATGGAGAAGATGTACGTGTAGGTGTAGATGATGGTGATGAGGCTCGGTCCCAGCATGAGGATGGCCACGGTCACGGAGTACGCCGCCATGTTGCCCCAGTCCAGCATACAGATGTAAGCATCGCGGTCGAAGTGGGGTTTGTTGAAGCCCAGCAGCGGCGGGCAGCACAACATGGCGGCGGAGATCCATGTGAAGACCATCCAGCATTGGCAGCGCGTCTTGGTCTGCACTGTCTCGTAGCGCAGAGGTTTGCGCACTGCCAAGTACCGGTCCACGCTGATCCACATGAACGTGAATATGCTGACGCTCCATAAGGTGACCTCGAGGTAGCCGACGAGTCGACACACCACGTCGCCATACACCCACTGCTGTACGATGGCCGGGTACACCGACAGCGGCACCACTAAGATGCCGCATAGCAGGTCGGCCACGGCCAGCGACAGCAGGTAAATGTTGATCACCTCCGATGGACCTGCATCAGAAAATGAGTCAACAACCTGCCATATATGTGCAAAAATGCGCGAGCGCGAACATTTATTATATTAAAAAATAAGTGGTCGATAAGATAGGATCATGATATTGTTTATTTGATATATTTTCTACATGCGCAATATCCTGAACATAAAAACGTGTTTTGAAAACTAGTGAAGACATACTAGTATTAATAAAGTCTTAAAGGAGTTAAAATGCGAATGTAAACATGATAAATTCTTTGT
The DNA here is from genome assembly GCA_011170035.1 of Teleogryllus occipitalis. NCBI lineage: Eukaryota > Metazoa > Arthropoda > Insecta > Orthoptera > Gryllidae > Teleogryllus > Teleogryllus occipitalis. The sequence goes on along the minus strand of BLKR01002316.1, from coordinate 132,878 downwards.
TATTACTTTGGTGAATTAAAATTTGCTTCTTTCATCGTATCTTTAGTTAGATTTAACTAAAATAAGTTAAAATAGTCAACAAGTGTTGTTATATGCTTCACAATCAAGGAAACATCCTATTTTATAAACTTTCCGGAAGAAATTAAACAGATTAATTTGCATTTCAGCAGTTTTTGATGATATTCATTATTTTCTCATTGTTATAATATTTGCGATCTAAAATATGAAGTTTATATAATTTATTAAATAAAACATTTTTACTAAATTTGTCAGTAACATTCAGGACTTAATGTCTCGTCTCTTGTCTAATCGTATCTAATCGAGTGGTTTTGTATTCATCATGTATTACTTTTATAGGCAATATGCCTCGTTTATTATACATTTTCTTTCTAATACATTCGGAAATTAAAAAAAAAAGATTGTCAAGAGAAAAAATGTTTTTTTAGTTTACTTATTTAAGGTCGCTTTTCAAATTCTAAAATAATATAGCGACCACTGAGAGTCACATTGGGGTAACGATATCGGTCACACACAAACATCTATACCCCGGACGGGATTCGAACTCGCGATCTTCCAGGCACGGCTCTGCAGCCTTAGCAACCTCGACTATCCAGGCCGGCAAAATACGTGATTCTCATTGAAGATGTGGGATAAAATAAAGAGTGGATATTTTTGTTTCTACCACGCCATACTTTGCCAAAATTGATGTAAGCCAAGTGTCAGCTAAGACTACATCAAAATTCATGTTTGATTTTCAGAATATGAAATTAAAATATTGTTAAAATTACACAAAGAAATAAATTTACAATTGTAAAGACTTCGAATTCTAAACTTGCCGCCGTGCATTTTCTTCCTTTACTTGATGAATTAGAGAAAGTCTGTTGGATTTATTTATTTTATTTTTACGTCAAAAAACAGTTAAAACTGCGTATGACGTGCTATGGGGAAAAGTGAATTGTGTGCACATTTTCAAAATTCTGTGATCCCTAAAACGGAGGACAGCTCTCTGTGTAAGCTGTATCGTTCTCAGTGCTGGCTGTTACACATGTGCGTTATATCAGTTTTATTCAGGTGAACTTTTTCTACTCATCTTGGGACAATATTATTTATTATAAAACATAAATATTTTATGAATGCGTCCTTCTACATTATTATTGTTTGCCACAACCTTGTAAAATGGCAATTGAGAAAGACAGAAAATAACATTCATCTTTTGTTTTTGCCTCCTGCACATGGCTATTACATTCAAAGCCGAAGCTAGAGGATTTTGGACCTGGGGACAATGCTGAAACGTAGCCTCCCCCCCGCCGAAAAATATGAAAGTATATTAAGAAACTATACGGGTTTATTTTATTTCAACAAATAACAAAAATTACAACGTTTAAGCTATAAAAAGTTTTTGGAAATATATTTTAAATAATAGTTTGAAGTAAAAGTATTTAGTGATCAAATAACACAATTTTCACGGAGAGCTTAAAACGATAAAAAATTGTGGTATTTAGTTAGTGTTTAATAAAATCACTTGTTAAATACATGAAATAATAAAAATGAATTTCAGTAGAACCTAATTTAATGTTAGCATCATTTGATTACACACATGGATGAGTATGTAGTACACTTATATACAGTGTATATAATGGTAATATGTTTCATTACACGGGTAACATTTTTACTTTGAATACAAAATTGTATAATTATATTTTTATAACTATTTCTAAAACGTGTACAGTGCTTTGCAATGCAAACATACTGTGATAGAAACTCGTTAAAGATAATAATTCCTTGAATAATTCATTTGGAAAACATATTTTTGTCTAATACATTATTTTTATACTCTTCATATTTTGCAGTAATTAAATTTTGTAAAATTTTGCGTTCTTTGCACGTTGTAATTCGTTATTGAATAATGTGAACAATCTTTATCAGTTTTATTGTCGCGCAGCATACGATCAATTCTTATTGTGATGTAGTATTTGTTAAAAACAAAACAATTTTAATTAATTTTGAAAATAGATTTTTTTGGAAGAAAAGTTACACAAATGACGTACAGCACTATTTGAAAATTAGAGATTGTAAATAGTTAGAAAAAGTCTTCTGTGTATATGTGTGTGTATCGGAAATATCCTACAAACTTGCAGGATATTTCAGAATAAATGTTACAAGCTTCAAAAACATGGAGATGGACTGAAGGTTATCTCTTTTTGCCAATGAACATCTGGTGGGTAATTTCACATTACGAATATTACATTTGCCCCAGCGTATTCGGCAACTCTCATGCTCTAGTGTGCTGTAGTGTGCGAGCAGGTCACATTCTGACGAACTCCAAGAGATTTTGTGTACCTTCCGAACACCACTGCGTCAGGATTCCTACCATACGTTTATTGGCAAAAAGTGTTACTTTCAATCCCTCTACATGCCCTACAAGTTTGCAATATTTTTTCCGATTGTCTTTCAAACGCGCATCTTTTAATATGCAATACTACTGGGTAACTTCAAATGACGCCGGATGATATAAACACACAAATCATTTCGCGTAATAAATGCTTTGTGAGAAAATGAATAAACCGTATATGTGTTACTAGCTATAGAGAGTTTGATAATGATGACGATTACGTAGAATCTCTGCTCCATCTCTGAAAACTCGAAACTTTATTAAACATTTAAAATTGTGCCCGTTATTACTAAAATTATGTGAACTTATCTAAATGGCTATGGTTTAAATTTTTCTTTATTTTATGGAAACGTTTAAAAAAGAAAATAAACTTTAACTACTGAGCACAGTTTTATTTTACCACAGATTCGGGTTAACAGGAAATAATCTAGTTAATTACTGATCCACCGGCAATTTGTATAATTTCAAACGTAGTTACCTTAAATAATACAAAATAATTTAATAAAAGTACGTATTACTTTACGATGAATCAGAACATACAGTATAAAACACATTTGGAAATTAAACGACTTCTTTTACAACTCTTTCAAATATATTTAATGCAACATTTCAACTGTGAAAATTTTAAGCGGAAATTTAGGCAATAAAATTTATTTCTGTAATTTGTCCGTAAGACATAATTGCTTAATTTTATTCGATATTAATTTAAGATTTAAGACACACGTAGAATAGTGGTAGATAACACCCAAACACGATACACAAAAATTAAATTTTATGTACTACATCAATATTACTACTATTTTGTCGCATGGATATTCACCACGAAAGTTGAGGAAGGTAGCGATGATGAGGACATTGGTCACGATGATGGCTACCCCCATGACGAAAATGATCCCCGCTTGCGTTAGAGTCTCCAGGGTGAAGCGTGTGTTGTTGTCGTGGTTGTCAGTACTAAGGACGATCATAGTCGCGGTGAGGGGTGCAGGGTGGAGGTGGTTGTTGGCCTCCGCCCTGGAAGCGGAGAGCCATGGCGGGCCGGGCCTCTTCTAGCGGGGCCGCTGCTCCATCCCCGCCACCAGCACCCGACCATCGCCCACGCTATCACCGACCGCTGCCGTCCCGAGGCCTCATGGAGCTACAACACACCGCGCGCCGCACATTAATATAAGGAAATTGCGTTGGAAAGTGGCGCCTTATGTAAGACGCGATTAAATAGAAGGGTGAAGCCAAAGGAAAGGCGTTTTCATCCCTCTATGTTAAATGAATGAATAGCACAAATCTAATAATATACAGGAAGCTCAGAATAAATGTTACAAACTTCTACAGCATGTAGGAGGTCGAAGATAGTAACTTTTTGTCAATGAAAACGTGGTGGGAAACTTCAGAAGACGAAGTTACACATGCGATATTTGACACTGATTGTTATGCCACTTATCATGCACTAATATTCGGCACGAAATCTCTTTGGCTGCATTATAACGTGACCTGCCAAACACCAGTGCATATTGAGTTGTCTACCGATCAAAAAGAAATATCTGCGAAACGTCATTATGTGAAGTTTCTTGTCACATGAATATTGGGAAAATATTATCATATTCGACCTCTATTCACGCTCCAAAAGTTTGTATCATACATTCTGAAACATGGTGAGTATTAATGTATATTGAGAACTACTTCAGCTGTTCACCAAGAAGGATATATATTTAAACACTGATTACAATATTAATATCATTAACAATGTAACAAGTATGATACACCCACGTGGTCCAAAATGAATATTTTCTGCACATTCATTATTACACATGCAATCATTCGCTTAAGACTTGATTTACTACGCATCTCTTTCCGTCTCGAGGTGCCTGCTCTATGTTTCCCCAATTCATCAAGATTCGAAAAAATAGCATTGAACGAAAGTTCATATTACATAAAGATTATTTCTAAAATTGGCGTTAAGCAAATAAAAATAAATAAATAAATAAAGTGACTTCAAAAGCAAACGAATTATCGGAAGAATTTCTAGTGAATATTTTTATTTAGGGAATCTTGGTACTCGATGTACACTAAAGGAGGATCGAATTAAAGAGATTCAAGTGACTCCTAGAGGTTGAGAAATTGAGCATACTAAATGCAGGTATTTTCCCGATAGGTTGTAAAGGTCTAGTAAGCCCAAAGTTCCCTCAAATGAACCATCTGCAGGGAGACAATTGAGCGTTTGCCAATTTTCCGTACGTCAAGATCGTTGCCATAAGTCGGCGTATCGCTCGGTTCTTCCCATCCAAGCTCCTGAGACAGGTCTTAGTCCCAAGATTTCTGAACCAAAAATAAGCGGTCGAATTCTATCCGTCTACTTTTTATTTTGCAAGTGATTTTGGAGGGAGATTGTTCATGGGTTCTAATGTCTTATTCTATGACGTTAAAAGTTATTTATCTTGAAATAGCCTACCAATCACACATATAATATGTTAAATAATTATAGGAATACCTCGTTTATGAAAAGTGGTAATTAAGACAAATAGGGTTATTTGCCTTAATAAATATGCATTTCTCGGGAGTGGAATAAATCATTAAATAGAGAATGTAAATTAATGTTAATATGTATGATAATGTTTAGAGTACAAACCGAGAAAGACACCTTTATAATAAAAGCATCGTATTGTGAATATATACGTCGCACATAAAGTCTGTTTTACACGATCATTTTCATTATTTTTTATGGCTATAGAAAAGTGCCGGACCAGATTGGATGTAATTTGTAAAGAAAAATGAAGCATGTGTCAAATATTTACACCCAGTTTGAAAACGCGCTCCTTGCATCACTTTCCCGAACTAGGTTGCCATACATGTGCTATTTGTTACTTTTGTGCAGTTTTGAGTGCGTTCTAATGTGTTGAATTGTATTGTGAAGTGATTTGCGTGGTGGAAAGTAAAACGGTTGTAAATGTAGTTTCTTAATGACGTCTCGTTTCGAGCTCAGTCCTAATCTTATCTAACTTAATTTATTTCCATTGAAGCAATGTTCAACTGTTTGATCTTCAGCGCTTTTTTCGGCGTCCGAGCAAAAAATTTACATTACGATTTCATGCAGAAAACGAAATGACCATGTAACACTGGTTATCGGTCATCCAGTTTCAATACCGAAACAGTACCGTGTAAAAACAAACGACCCTTTTCTATCCATTTTGTGAACAGAAAAAGGAAAAAAAAATACTATGTGAAACTGGCGTAAATGGTGCCTTAAATGGTGAATATGAAAAAAATGTAAAAAATTAGAAGTCAATTGGTAATCTATGTATTCGTACTACTCGTTTACAATGTATTTTCACAAAATTTTCAGAAATTAAAGTATTTTTGAATTATTTTGCCATATCCTATTATATTCTATCTTGATTGGAAATATTGTTCAGAAACAGGTCGTCATTCCATGGCGAATATTGACGGTCATTGAAGAAAACATACATGGATAAGTAAACGAATCATTTCTAGAGTCAGAAGTCAAAGGGAAATGTTTTGTTGCTTCTTAATGCGCGGCACTATGGATGGAACCAGTAAGGTTTCATGTTATGCAATGCTTTCTAAGAAAGCGTTAGACTTGCTTATATCAAGATAATATCGTCAGATACAACATACTTTCCGTCTGTAATCCCTTTTTCGAATACCTCGCACACAAGTAAATGAAAAATATGATGTACAGGCATCTTTGATGAGACAATTTTCTCGAAGGAAGTTTAATCAAGCACAATCGCCGATGTGGAAATTTTATCATCATGAAGGGTCTTTCTCTTTCCGTTGATTTGACTAGATTATTGAATACCACAAACAACTTAATAACACATTTCAATATTTATATTTGTTAACAACAAACAACCGAAAAGCAGTTCGGTAATTTAAGAGAAGAGGGAAGTTTGATTTAATGTCCAAGAGGAAACATTCATTTTTGAATGGTGCCGTTGGGAAATAAGGAGAAACCGTAAATGCAGATGGGCGATATTGTCACAGAAAGTTTCAAATGTATAGGAAAATTCAATGATCGGTGAATCAAATACAAAAAAATAAATGTTGAAAGATGAATTATCAAACTTTTCTTGGTAGAAGGAGAATACAACGGTTATAAAGATAGGTAATAAACGAATTACAAAATATTATAATTAACACATATACGTTAGTAATTAATACGTTTTATTGTAAAGTGTGGTAATTATTGGAGAAGTAATTAATATTATAATTTAGAAATATATGGCTCTGTTGAGATAATTATTTTATTGATAATAAGCGAAAATTGAATTTATAATATAATTCTTCGTAAAATATGCAATCTTTAAGAGAAATTTCAGTGGAATAAAGAAAATCATCTGGAAATACTTTGGAATCAACGACGCCAAAACGGAAATAGTAAAATATTTTTAAAATAAGAAGAAAATTTTAAATTTATTGTAAGATATTAACGAATTCTCTTGGATTAAATATACAAATGACTCAGACAAACAATTGAATTTGTAATTGAACCAATAAGAACAATTATCAGTGCACTGAAAACCATGGACGAAGATTGCCATGTTTCTCCGAACTATATGGAAGCGTTGTCTTGAGGAATGAGACAGTATGAAGGAGATTCTCGATCGATTCAACTTCGTCGATTCCACCTGGGTCCAATACATTAGTTAGTGGCGCCCGAGAACCTTACTCGCGCCTAACGCTCGATGTTGAAGAGACCTTGGGAGAAGTCGGGCGCGTTTCGAAGCGTGACTGATTGCGATTATTCAGGGGTTTACACGCACCTGCCCACTCTGTGTTCCGTGTCGAGAAATGGACTCATATCTGCAAAGGGAATGGTCGTTTGTGACTTGCAGAACTTGCCCTGCATTGCTTGACACGTGATGAACAACTTGCACCCAACATTGTAACTGATCTTATGCGCTAGATTAACATATTTTAAAAACTTGCTTGATGATGCAATTGGTTATGACGCTATGGCTAAAAATTGCACAATCTTCGGTACTAACAGGAAGCTGATCTTAATTCACTGGTTATATCCAGACCCTATATTCTTTCGTCGGTTACCTTCAGACTCCAGTTTCTTTGTGAGGCAATGCATCACTGGCGTCTAATCCGTATTTTACAAGTCAGTAGTTAGTATTTGGCAACCATCTCTCAAAGTTGCGTGACTATTCGGAAAACTCTCGCTCTTTGTTGTTTTTTGTGAAATAATTCAATGCAAAGGAAATACCTGAAATAATTTCCTACATGCTAACGGTCGCATACTAATGTATCAAATGGATATCGACATTTTAAGTGGACGGAAAATGTATTAAATCATTCAATATCTTCACGGAAATGTATTTAATCATTCTATAAAGGCCTTTAAGTTTCTAATAACACTAAGGGATACTAATATTGTTTAAAACTATATTGCTGGAAACAAAACGAAAGATAAAATTATATTCAAATTATAAATATATTCATAATTTCATGTTCAGTTTTGAGATATACGAGTAAAATAAAAATGAAAATGCACATCTTGTTGCTATTTATGAAAGACCAAAGAATTATCTGCAACTTGAAACTAAAAATAGTCCCTTCTTTTTTTGGATTATAGAAGAATTATCATTTATTTCCAGGCAATCGGTAACAGGAGGAGGTGCGGCAGGCAAAAAAAGTAAAGATTCATACTTTCAAATGATCTAGTGCATTTGAAACTGCATTCCAGTTTCCAAGGTAATTTTCCAGTTGAAGACGAATACTCAAAGATGTTTTGCGCAAATGTACTTCTGGATTTTATTTGAGGAAATATTTAGTTAAATTTTCAGGGTTTAATGAAATATTTTCGGAGATTTCTGGGCAAATAGAAAGATCATTATCACATACCTAACTTCATTAAGTATTATTTACTGAAATTGCTACTTGTAAATGAATTAATGAAAAAGGGTAGTAATGAAATCGTATTTCCTCATTCCATATTAAAAGAAACACTTTCACTAAAAGTACACTAATATGAATAAAGAATGTCATTCTTGACGTGCACTTTCAGATAAGTGCGTAGTATATGAAGCTATACAGTATTTATTTATGCACAGGTACTTTCATTTACAGAAATACTAATTAGAGCGTAATGTGTTATATGTTTTTTGTCAGTGAGCAAATAGATGACAGAAGCCACTTTTAGCCTTAGGAGACAGAAAAAAATTACTTGCTCAACAAAAACTATTTTTGCAAAGTCTTAATCCGACTTATAACACTTACCCTCCCACCTAAACCTTTTCGATATTCGCGGTGCTTAGAAATTACATAATTGAATGTGCAAGTAAGCCAAGACACATTTTAAAATATAATTTTCAACGTTTTATTATTTGGTTATTTACTTATTTATTTACTTATTTATTTATTTACTTATTTATTTATTTACTTATTTATTTATTTACTTATTTATTTATTTACTTATTTATTTATTTACTTATTTATTTATTTACTTATTTATTTATTTACTTATTTACCTATTTATTTAATTGTTAAAACTGTATCACGAACTATAGGAAGAAGTGCTATCTGTGAACGTCTATAAAATTATATTAATAAAACTAGAATTTGTATTTATTTTTGCTCTACGTGATTCTTTGTTGCTTATTGTTAGTGGTCGTTAGAATGGCCGTTGTATTGTTGACGTATTAATTGCCAAATCTTAGTTTAAACGCTTCAAAAACACAGGGCAAAGACCGTTATGGAGGACGGTTAAAAACGAAATTATCAAAACAATCCTACATAGCCACTTTGCTTTTATTTTGTGTGAAATCGGAGCGTGAGTACGAACGAAGAGCTACCTATTAGCATCCAGTCCCTGGAGGCGTTGACTATTTGATTTGACTTTATTTGTTTTCGTCAAGAATAGCAAAAAATGCACGTGACGTATGAGCGGAACTATAATCAGAGCACGTTTTATTGAGCTTCAAAATCTCTTCTCTACTTTTTAATTCTACGTGCTTGAACGATGAGTAAAGTTGCCAACAGAGAGAGGTTAGCACCATTTGAAAACTAGACATTTTTGCTCCCAAGTTTTACAAAACTTACTTGCTTAGGTAAACGAGTAGATTAAAATTTTTAGCATTGCTAACAAAATTGCAACTCACAACCTCGGCTCTACTCCTACCAAAAGTAAAAGGAGAGCTCAACGAAACGTGCGCACAGTGAAGATGTATTTATTCACCATCACGCGAGGTGCAGTCAAGTTGAGGATACAGTGACTTAACTGCTGAAATGGCAAATGTCGAAAGTTTGTTTTGATACTGTTGGTTCTTTTATTCATCATTCAACTATGTATAGTAAATGGTGGAGTGGGGATTCTGGAGCTCAAGAAAACGTGCGCAGATTATGTTATCCCCATACGTCACTTAGTTTGGTTTAATGGTTTACGAAAACAAATCAAATGAAATCACATACTTGCATCAAGACCCCCTTTCATACTATCCCTAAAACATAGATGGACCAAGTTTTAAGTTGAAAAGTTGAAAAAGACAGTCATACACAAAGTTTTATCAAAAACATATGCCTTACGTAATTGTCATTTAAAATGCCACCTTCATGTTTGGACAAGGTATAATATTCCATATTGGTATTGATTTCCTAGCTGGTTTTTATAGCATTTCCATTAAGATTTTGAGGTGAAGTAAAATATTCCCAAACTGAACAACAAAAACTTTGATATGACATTGGTTGAATTGATTGAAATCGGGTATGCTACTCGAACGTTTTCGTGTTTTTCTCTGATCAATTTCAGATCATCAAACCACGTGACAAGGCCAGTAGACTACATTTCCTTTTCCGTCCTGACCCCACTGTTAGCCGTATGATCGGAGCAGCTGCGATGGCTTCTTAGCTAGGTCGAATTCGACAACTTTTGGAGGAGAATTCTTGTGACCGGTTGTTCTTATCGATAGTTTTCCATCATTTTCCCGATTAATACTAGGCAACCGAATACGGAAGTAGTGCCTTAAAAATATGCCACGGACCGCGCGCGATCTTTTCATTATATGTCTAATGGTTCTTGAGTCAGGATCTTTTCTTTATATACACACGCATACTTTTTCCTTTCCATATACACACACACTACATACACCACACATATCGGGCAACCAGTCGGGAGCGAAGATCATGTCCCGGCTGAGGGACAGGGTACCCCGCTGGAAGAGATCCTGGAGGGCCATTGAGTAATATTATAAGACAATAACTTACCACGCCAGTAAACGAATTACGCAGAAATTACTTAATCACAATGAAGCAGGATTTTTGACACTAGCTTTCCAGCTACGTCGAATTCAGTCGCTGTCTGGAGGAGAATTATACCGGCCGGCTGCTCTGATCGGTAGTTTTCCGTGGTTTCTCCGATCAACACCAGGCGAATGCCGGAGCAGTACCCAAACAAACGGGCCACGGACCGCGAGCGATCTGTCCTTCCTCTTCCTTGTCCTGTCCTATCCTCTCCTCTTACACTCACACACTTACACTAACATGCACTACACTACCACATATTCCGGGAGATCGGTCGGGAACTTAGAGCTTGTCCCGGCTGGGGCGGTGCCCCGCTGGTGGGAGAGTTAGGGGGAAGCCCCACTAGCCGACGGTAGGTCGGCGCCGGATCTCGCCATCCAGTGGGGTAAGATCACCGCTATCTCCCGAGAAAAAACATGCATTACACTAACGGGACTAATGACCAAAGCAGTTGACGCCCCCGGAAACACGAAAAAAATCAATCAAACAATGAAGCAACAACTTTCGATAAGGATGTTTGCTTGATTCCGTGAGTAGGTCCACTATTGCACCGCTTTCATCGTTGAAAGCAGCAGCTTGTGCGCAGACAATGCATGGTTCTTTCGTTTAACTTTCGTCTTAAGTGTCCACTTAAAGGCTGCTAGAAGAACTTCAGTTTTTCTCGCATCGACTTGTCTCAAACAGGTCCTCATAAACTCTGTGCCTTTGTCTTTCTGAGATTCACTCGCCATTCATCAAAGTGCTGCATAACTATAAGAGGTGCTCACTAGCTTAATGATACCTGTTATAACCTCACACGATGTTTATTATGACATTTTCTAGTAGTGTTGCATGGTTTCTAGCTGAAGTTGTGTAAACAAGAGGTCATTAGACTGGTTATGACGGATTTGGGCAGTATATAAATCGATTGGATGATTGCAGTAATCGCATGACTGAGAAGGATGCTCTGCGAGGAAGGATGCTCTGCGATTTTGTTTATGTAGTTTATGTCGACAAGTTTCATGTGTGAACCCCGAGAGAATATCCCTATGAAATACAAGGAGTCTGAGAATAAATATCAAATTCTGGGCATGTAAGGGGTCGAAAACAATAATTTTTTTTGCCAGTGAACATACGGTGTGAATTTTTTTTAACAGATATGCATCTACGGACATTCTGACATGCCTCTGAGTGGTAGACAACTAATACTGTATGGATGCTTTGGCGGGAAGCATATCTTCAGGTAACGACGAGAACAGGAGACTTGCTATGAAATTATGTAACTAATACAAACTTTTTGTACAAATTGCCCAAAATTACGGCCAGGAAGCCTGATGCATGCTTGACGAAGAAGATGCACTAGTGACACATTAAAAAAAATACTTGATGTAATCTGCTTCCAGGATGTTGGGGTAGAAATTCTAACTTCAACTTCCTCCGCGCATCTGCCTAAGGATTAACACAGAAACGCAACTATGTCCGCTGGTGAATGTGTTGGGAGGATTATTATCGGACCACAAGTGACGTTCAAAAATGAATTCTCGTCAATAAAGTAAACGTAGTGAGGGATGTCCGAAACATTTGATGTTCATCGCGAAAACCACCTACTGTACGGAACAAGAGGTGAAAAGTTTTCTGAGAAAGTGTTGCACATTCTGTAAATAGAAGGGGTATACTGTTTCTTCCTGTATACCCCAAAATACGCTACTTCTGTTCCTTTGCATACTGAAGTGATGGATACCGCGCTCGTGGATGATTCTCTCTCACAGTTGCAAAATATCTCAAATCTTTTGGGGCAGAGTGTCTCATGTGTCCTACTCGAACGTCTATTAAAACTAATGGTACTAAAGCAGCGCCTACTTTCTCCTCCGTTTTTTCACGCAAAATTACGCGAAAAGTACTCAAATTTTCGAAAAATTGTACATGACCTTATTTCAAAATCTATCTATAAAAATAGATTTCATTAAATAAAAAACTATCTTTAATATTTTAGCTGTAGGAAGACTCCCAAACAATTTTGAATTTTGCAATTTTCGAAAAATCAGGATTTTGAAGGAACATGAAACATTCACTATTCTCTTAAACAACCTTCACATTATCCAACAACAAAATTTTTTTGAAAAACGATTGAGCCAAAATTTTGAAAATATTGAAAATGTCTTAGAGGCTTCATGTAAAGTACCTCACAAAATTGCGATATCAATTTCAAATTCAAGAAGCCGCGACATCAGCCAGATCGATTGGAAAATATCAATTTCGGAGAAAATAGGCTGAACGGTTGAGACGCTAGCGTTTTCCACTGACGGACAGACGGAGAAACTGAAAGACGGACGGACGGGCAGACAGACGTTTTGCTGTCATTCGATTTTTCAGTATCAGGGACCCACAAAACATTAACATTTCTGGCTACACCACGTGTTAGGGGATTTTTTTATAAATTTTGCAACTGGATGTATCCACTTTTTTGATACCAGGACCCTGTAATAAGAGTTTTCCCGCCAAAAAATTTGCAATTTTTCGCGGAGCACTACATACCTTTCTCTCTACTCCGTAGGGAGAAAGTAAAAAATCACATCTCGTGCCATGGAGCCGTTGGCCTGCTCGTGCGAAAGGAGTGTCCGAAGAGCGAGGTCTACCCGTGCAAAAAAACAGACAGGAAAAATGCTGCACGTACAGTCTTCTAGCAGATATTACATTGCCTTCAGTGATCTCGTACACAAACAGCATGTCGACATACGTCGCAAACGTTTAACTCTCTTCCATGGGCGTTCGAACAGCGACAAAAATAATAGATCATATGTTATACTAATAATGACGCGCAATGCGGGCGGCAGTTAAATGTAACCGCGTTCCAAGATTTGTGGTCCATGATTCGGCCGCAGTCAGGGGGTGGACGATCGGAAAGGAAAGCGCGTGGCAAGAGGCAAAATTGCAAACCCGTCACGCTTAGGTGCAGGATGAGTTGCCTATCCAGCAGGGGCTCTTCGTAAGAATTTATGTGGATGTATCTCTATTAAATTAAATTTCTTACCCTACGTTCATTGGCAAAAATGATAATCTTCATCCCCTTACATGCCCTAAATTTTGTAACGTTTATTCTGAGATGGCCCGTATAATATATATAATTTTTATTAAATCAATATTAACTATCGTCTTAAGCAGTAAATACTGGGAAGGTAAAGGTCGGCGGAACACGGTTTGCTACATCTTCTAGTTGCTGACGATGAAAAAATGGAACTCGAACCATCATCTTTCACAAAAAGCTACATGACTAACGCGCAAGTTTCATAGCATCTTTCACTTTTTACGCGATACTACACTAAGAGTGACTATGGTTAGAAACAAGCAAGGAAAAAGACAAACGGAAATAAATACTGTAAGGTTTCGGTAATTCAACAAGGATCAGACTAAAATTATATCAGATTGAATATACCTACTTAGGTGGCTCAGGGCATCAACATATGTCACTGCAGTGCCTCTAACCTGGAGGTCCTAGGGTTCGAGCCTCGACAGTGGCAGGATTTCTGACACTAGCTAGATAGCTAGGTGGAATTCAGCCGCTGCTGTTTGGGACAGGATTCCAGTGGCCAGCTGCCCCGATTGGTAGTTTTCCGTGGTTTCTCCGGTCATTACCTCGCGAATGGGGGAGAAATACCCTAACATACCGTCCACATACCGGGCGCGATATTTCCTTCCTCATCCTTGTTCTCACACACACATACTTACGCTTACATGCCTACACCACCACACATTTCGGGAAGCTCTTCGGGAGATTAGAAATTTCCAGAGCGGGGAAATCCGCTGGTGAGAGATACCTGGTTGAGAGAAACCCCCGCAAGCTGACGTGTAGGTCGGCACCATATCTCACCATCCAGCGGAGGAAGAACACAGCAAGCTCTCGTCGTAAGATATGCACTACCATTACGGGATCATAGCATTTTGATCATAGCAATTAACACACTCGGAAATACGAAATAATCAATCGAATTTAAAAAGTATGTTGTATTTTTGAAACTGAAATGTAGCTACAATAATAAATTATATTCATTTATTTATCAAGTATTGGAAGTCTGACCGTCCGTATAAGATGCAATACATGGCAAAACGTTAGAAAGGAGGACGTATGTAAGACCCTTCGATTGGTATTACGCTAATAAATAACCTCACTACATTGGTCAAGATACTCGCGAATTCTTTGTTGAACTACGATTACTATTTTGTCTACTACATACTACATACGTAGGTATTTCGTCAGAATAAACTCATAGTGGTGCTCTACTGTCTTAAAAGTGGATAAATCTTTACGCTATATAACCTACTTTGTCACTCGGAGCGTAGTCATAATACTGAAGTCCTTGATACTGAAAAATTCGCGGTCGTCTGTGGTCAACGCTATTGCTATATTAGTTTTTCTATACTGTATTAGTTTTTTCTGATGTCATTTATATAATATAAACATTTTATTTAATATCTTTTCTAATTGGGAATACTTTTTTGTGATTGTTCTAGAAATTGCCGTCATCATCCGACTAACTGTCGATTTAGGGAGCATTAGTTTGTGTCTGAACAGCTCTCAGTTCGTGTCTGAATAGTATTTATTGGTTAAGTGTGCTCATTGTGCACAGTCTAGTTGAAATTGACTGGAATGTGAGCGGTATGATGAGAGCATGACGTCATTCCTGCGTTTCCATGAGAGAATTTGGAACAGGGTCTTTGGCAGCCCTCGTGACGTTCACTTTGGCAGCACTCCTACGTGACATGACGCATGCTCTCTCTCTCTCTCTCTCTCTCTCTCTCTCTCTCTCTCTCTCTCTCTTTCTCCCTCGTTCGCTTGTCACGTACGCGCGGGATGTTATCGCACGGGAGCAGGCTCTAGGGAGCCGAATGCGTTGAGTGACTGACAACCTTCCCCTCGCAGTGGGTGTCAGCCTCTTCAACTTCGCAAAGCGAAACGGCACGCGCTGGCTGGCGTCGTGTGTGTATATATGTGTATGTGTTATGTGTATGAGGGTACATTGGCCAAAATCGCGTATTCATTTCGAGTAGTGAGTGTGAATGATCCGAGAACTTTGTTGCGTATTCCCGTAACCCTTCTTTCGAATTCTCCAGCATTTTTATTGTGAGGGACAGGTGATGTCAATATAGAGAGATATGGCCTACACGACATCATGGAATTATTGCAACTAGGGATATGAAAGGAATAGAATACTTGAGTATAGATTCCGGGCGCGTCCACTTCGGAGGTCAGTAGTCCCATAAAGGAAGTGTATGTTATATCCTGAGAGATGGTGGAGTTCCTTCTGTGCTGAAACGTGAAATCCGGCTTCTTTCTCCACGTTAAATTTCCTCTCTCGGAGAATCTCCCCCAGCACACGGGGCAACGGCTCAGCCGGGACAAACTGTAAGCTTCCAACTGCTCTCCCAACTTTTTTAGTAGCGTTGCGTGTATTAGTACGTGTGTGTGTGTGTGTATATTAAACGTTAGAGGAGGGGGCAAGGATGAGGAAGAAAAGGTAGTGTGCTGTCCGTGATTCGTATTTTAGGGACTGGTCCGGCAACTATCGAACAGAGCAGTCAGACGCTAGAAATCTCTTCCGACAGTGATTTAATTCTATCCACTTTAGAGAAAATATGTCACCAACAGGACTCGAACCTTAAGGCCTCCCGATGCTGGTCTACTGCTCACATACATGAGGGAATCTCCCTATCGGCATTCACCTGAAATCTATCCGAGTCTCAAAGGGGCAACTTTCGCACTGTCGGCCCACAGCACAAAGGCCGACACCATGTACGTTCGCTCCTTAGCGTTAACCTGTAAGCCGAGAAAAAGCCCAAAGGTGGGGGTGGGAGCTGGGTTCGAATCCCAGGGGGGTCTACTGCATAGCCAATAGGATTATCCAGCATGTTTTTCGCGAGGAACATGTGATGTCAATATAAAATAATAGTTGAAATGGTGAATGATAAGGGAAATAATGAAATAATAAGAATCGAGAATACCTCTAGCGAATTACTCATAGCTCTCCTCACTTCAAATATCTAGCGATATGGACAAATACTTAACTGCGATCTTTAAAAGTGGTAGATAAGGACACTGGTTTTTGAGCTATGATCACATTGTTTTTCAAGAATAACAGTAGATATAACTATATTTAATACACGTGTTGTAGTGCTTATGCCACAGTCCGTGAAGAATGTGCAAGGTATGGTTCTCTCTGCGAATAAATGTGCTAAAAGAACTGGTTTAACACAGCGAAATCTTCTAGACGTTTCCTTGCTTTCCATTTTAGGCGTGTTAAAAATTTGTGTTGGCGTTATAAGAACTTCTTAGGTAAATTGTGTCCATCTGATAGCAGATCAATGCGATTATTCAAAGGGGGTAACATACTTAATAGTAGTGAATTATATTTGTTATAAGGGACGTTTTAGAAGCCAGTTTTAACTTTCGCCGTTCGTCGCTGACTGCTTTTTATTGAGAAATGTTTGACTATTTTTTATAATTTGACGCATTTATTTATTTAGTATTTATTTATTTTGTATTATTTGTTTGTTTATTTTTTTTCATATATTTTTGTATTTATTTACGTAACGTCAAAACAGTTAAAACTGTGTGGCGTACTGTGAGAAGAAGTGTATTCTGAGCCCTTTTTCTTAATTTCTGGGATCCCTACTGTAACTCACATACAAGTTGAATTTGAATACAAATAGAAAGGAACGTTTTTGTCAAGAATTGTTAAGAAATATTCGTTACGCTAATAAAAACTAGGAGTAGTAGTATAGGTAAATAGTTTTTTAGGGTGACATTTCACTATTTATACAGTACCTTTAAATTATTTCCCTCTGAAATCGGTTCTCGTTGTATGGCAGGTTTAGCCACGAGAAAGGCAGAATAGATGCTTGTTTTTTAGTTTCTGGGGAATGTGAACATATCATCCCTCTGAACCCCGCAGAGTGCCTCATTGAGGCCAACGCAAGTCTCTAATAGAATACGTGTGCATACGAGATTGCCCAACATTCAGGGCCAAACATTAATGTGTAACAAAGTTATATGAACATTTTTAAAAATATTAGTTGTTTTAGAGTAACTTTGTGTTAATACGTGAGAATTTGCGTAGGTTTGATAATCAATTGAATTTTAATTATCAGGACCCATGAATCGAACACCCTCTATCGAACATCGTTTATCAAGACGAGTGGCTCGGGTTTTGAAATACGAGTACCAATCTAACGGCCAGGATTGGATTCCCATTATTCCCAGATAATAATTAAAAAAAAACGTTTCGAGTAAAGAAAAGTGCCGATTTTCATTAAAGCCTGCGAACTTTAGAAAATCGGAAATCTTCCAAAATTACGAATTCGAATCTTCGCACTTCTTTTACTGAAGAGTATTGTTCATGAGATGACTGAAAAACATAGCATAGTACAATTTACAATCTTAAAATATTACGTGACCATTAAAAATTATACGAGAATTTATGTGCTGTTGTAGCACCATTGGTTTGATTTTGATTTTGTAGAAAATTAGTACATCAAATTATCCGGCGAAAGAACTAATTCTGTTCTAAAAAGAGCTAAAAGTTGTATTTTACAACGCCGATATATGAAAATCTGAAATTAATTACGTTATTTCAGAGATTAAAAATACGAAGGCGCGGTGCGAAAGAGGGTCCGGGTCATTGAACATTCGACCATTTGCAACCGTCCAACCGATGTCCTGATCGATAGCAACGTACACGCAGTTGCATTCATAAGCCGTTGGATTTCAGCACTGATTCATATCTCGAGAGCATCTCCAGAGATGCGATGTCGGATATATGCAAATAATAAATTTGCATGTCCTTCATTCAATATGCGATTAGTGACAGATCGATATCGATTATTGCGTTTTCAAAGTCAACCGTTTTCAGACCTGTGAGAGACACAGGAAATTTATTCACAAGTGTTCATTTAAGGAGAAATCTAAACATGCTTTAATTGTTAAAACGTTTTAATTTATTTTTAATGCCTACTAACTAAAGCCTCTTAAATTATGCTTTTAACATTATTAAAGTCAGAAAACATTGATATAATCTTTTAGAGGACCATAAATATCAGAGTTGTTATCCATTTAGTGAAATGTAAACGCTGTACTATATCACCTCTGCTACGAGAGGCATCTACGGACATAAATTATAACGAATAATGGACACAAACTAAATGATAAATAATGTGTGGTTTGTTACATTGAAATACTTGTGACAATGTTAAAATACTGTATACACTACCCGAAACTAGTTTATTTTGTTCGAATATTACAGCTTTTTTAACCAATTAACAGTAATGTTCAGTAATTTTAACTCATTAATGAAATCAAATATCAATATTGATTCTCAGATTTCACCTTTCATCTTATATACCGCTTTAAATTTCGTCGGCATTTTATATATTCCACATATGTCGTGCGAACCTCTTACTTAGTTTATTAGTAGCCGTCTACACTCTGTCCAGCAGTGCTAACGCTGCTTGGAGCCTGGTTAGCCAGCGCATATGCGGGCGCGTCGTGGCTTGCCGGGGCCTTGGTCTAGGATTCGACATCGCCTCGAGATGCCCCTCTCGAAATAAGCTGGAGCGGCCGCGAGGGGCCGGGGCGGTGGCGGCGGACAGCGTGTCATGCGTCGCGTGCGGACGGCGCCGCTGAATAATGGAGAGATGGGCAGTCGTGGAGGCGGGGTAAGCGGCGAAGCCGAGGGCGGAGAAAGGAGCAGAGAAGGGGATAGGGAAGAGGACAGGAAAGGGACAACGAAGTGGACAACGAGTGGGACAGGGAAGGAGGAGAGGGAAGGGGACAGGGAAGGGGACATGGAAGAGGACAGGAAGGGGACAGGGAAGGGGACAGGGAAGCGGACAGGACAGAGAACAGGGAAGGGGACGGAGGAGACGGGGATGGGGACGGGAATGGGAATGGGGAGGAGGACGGGGCGAGGACGAGGAAGAGGAAGGGGCCGGCGTTGGCGGGAGGAGACGGGAACTGGAAAACGGCCGGGGAAAGGTGATGAGGACGTGAAAGGGGATGGGAGGAGAAAGGAGAGGGACGGAGAGGGGAAGGGGACGGAGAGGGGAAGGGGACGGAGAGGGGAAGGGGACGGAGAGGGGAAGGGGACGGAAAGGGGAAGGGGACGGAAAGGGGAAGGGGACGGAGAGGGGAAGGGGACGGGGACGGGGACGGGGCGGGGATGGCCTAGCCTTGTGCCTAGATGCATATGGAGGCTCCTTATGGAGGCAGGAGTGGTGTTGGGGTTACGTGAAGACGGCAGTGAAGAGACGCATTACACACACACACACACACACACACACACACACACACACACACACACACACACACACGCACAGAGCGTACTTAGTCCTGAAGAAGATCTCACTATGACAACCGAAACCTTAGCAACTGTGCCTAGGACTCTGCGTCTCCCGGACAGCCAAGAATCTAGTGCACAAAAGCATTTCTATCGTAAATATATTTGATTACAGGTTCCGTATTGTGTCGCAGTAGATGCCATTAGTAAACTGAATGATGTTTTAGTAGAAGCCAATCTATTCTAACTATAAACAGTCGCATTATCGGCACTGGTATCTCTATGTAGTAGTGACTGGTATATGGCAAGGGGACTCAGATTACATGTAGCCTTGATATATCACTCCTCCAACAGGCTGATCAATACGGCCATGGAAGCCCTACTAAATCTGGAAAATCGAGTCCGGCTGCTAGCCTATTTTAACACGAGGCACAAATTCTCGGACTGGGGTGGAACATACGACAGAGGAAATCTATTTGTTATACTATTCTCAGGCCTATGTTTTTCATGAAAATGTCTCTCATGGATGCAAACGTTTTTCTGGTGGCAACAAATGTCTTGAAATAAACAACTTATCTAGGAGATTCATTCTACGCATAGACTGTCGTCAATTTGAACTCAGATCACAAGAGAGTGGTACGCACTAATAATTTTCTATCAGAAATTGTAGCGTCAGTGTTGACAGGGGATTCAGGTTTTATGAAAATTGATATCTGGTGTTTAATTACAATTTCTATACGTATTTAATTGTTCAAAAAGTGGATAATTTCTACTTATTTTTTAATAAAATTTTTAAAACGTGCATTCTTTAACAAATATTCGATTTTCTGGTGTAGGATATTTCATCTCTTGCCCAGCTGGCACAGACTGTACTTTCTTCTAGGAAAGGAGCGTAAACAGGCTAAAACCTATTTCCTCCCTACCAGAATTTCCTGGAAATACACTTCTGAAAAACGACTGCTCGGAATCGTGTAGAAGTGACTCACTAGCGCTTAGTGCTGACTCAATGGGCGAAGAGCGAAAGGGGATGGGAGAGGTCATGGCCGAGTCTCTCGTGGGAAATTCCTCAGCATACGGAACAAGGAATTCATGGAAATCGATTCAGACTTACTCTGTAAATGTATTGAAATTATGTTAATACTGAATTATAAATGAAAGGCACCATGTAAATAAAAGTACGATATTCGTATCGTAACATCTTATTACAATAATCGATTTGTTATTAGATTCGGTCTTTCAGCATCCCTTGATATTTCTTCAATCTTATTTTGTAATGAGATGTCTTACGATAAGTAAGTAGTTCCTAAATAACTCTTAACGGCCTAGACTGAAAAGTTCAATTTTCCGACCGGCTGAGATGGCTCTGAACATCAATTGGTGTTACTGCAGTAACTCTGGCTAACATAGTGCTCTCATTAGCAAAAAATATTTTTTTGATTTTTCATTCACCGTAATGGATTGATTGGTTCAAATTGAAGGTGGGAAGAAACTCAGAAAATCACAGGGAAAAATATAACCTTCCTTTCTTCCTTCGATTTGGATAAAAATTTCACTACAGTACCTCTGACCGTGAAGTTCTGGGGTTCGAGTCCTGACAGTAGCGCGATCTTCGACACTAACTAGGTGGAATTCAGTCACTATCTGATCGGCAGTTTTCCATGGTTTCTCCGATCAACACCAGACGAGTAGCGGAGCAGTACCCTAACAAACGGGGTACGGACCGCCCGCGATCTTCTTTGTGCTACCCTCTCCCCATACACACACTTACACTTACGTGCAGTACACTACCACACATACCGGGAGACCAGTCGGGAGCTTAGAGCTCGTCCTGACTGAGGCGGTGACCCGCTGGTGGGTGGTTGGAGAAAAATCCACACACACACACAGTGACGTGTAGGTCGGCGCCTGATCTCACTATTCAGCAAGGGAAGAACACTGCCATCTCTCGTGATAAAACATGCCTTACACTTACAGAATTAATGACCATAGCATTTGAAGCACCTGGAAACACGAGATAATCAGTAAATCAATTCGATTTTACGGGCGATCAACAATCCATTAAACGCTACTTTGGAGGTGAGTGAATAAAAAACTTCTCTACCTACCCATAATAATCATCTTTTCTCTTGTCTAGCTATATATGATGATTTCACAATATGTACTCAAATATGGTGGTTGATTTATAAAACGAAAAAAATGAAAAGCGTGTTGAAATGAACATAATAGGAAATGCATTCTTAATGACTCTCCATTTTCACAATAAAAATGTTTCTGTTGTGTTCTTCATTACACCATTGTGCTTGTGCCAGTGCATTCTTTGCGACGAGTTGTGAAAGAAATCGTTCTTGCGAGGACGGAGAACGTAAATGGCCCTTGGATAAGTATCAATTTTTAAAGGATAGAAATTGTGATATGTAATGGATAAATGGAGCCCAAATACTTATTAGAAAGATGCAGAAGATTTATTAGACCAGTTTGGCAAATGTTCTCGGGACAGATGGGCAGACGCTGGAAGGGCCACTCACGTCTTGTTTCGCATTCCGACGGAAATTACTCCAGATCGCATCCCGGAGTCTCAATGCCTACTCTCACTGTTGGTTAAATAAAAATAATATAAAAACAAATAAATAAAAGTAAATACTTTTAAGAGTTTCCATTGAACAAGCTACAATGTTGTTATTGAATTTAAATTAAGGGTCATATGTAAATTTTCAGGACATTTTATTACTAAAAACCTATATGTGGCCATATGCGTGCACGATTCCGAGCAATTTTATCTCAAAGATCTGATGCATGTTTGAAATCTGCTCGACTTATTTGCATAGAAGCAGGTCGTTCTAGGTGAATGCGTGCAGTCTCATTAGTGGTTTGCACGGTTTTCAAATGAGCACCTCGTTTAGAATATAGAAATGCTGCATTGAAACTAGAAGCAACTCATGGTGGATCAATAAAAACGGCGCATAGAAAAACATGCTCCTTCAAGTCGATAGCAGTTTTGTTACAAGTTTTCGGAAAAGTAGAAATGACTTCTATTTGATGGTAACACTGTATCATCTAGCTACGTGCTTTAGAAAATGCTATATTATTACTTGTGTAAAATTGTCTTCAGAGCAAAGTTGACTTGTACTCGAATAAATTATTGAACGTGATTGAATATACCGCTACTAATTGGCGCTCCTATCTTGGATTGTAAATAGTAATGTTTTGAACAATTATGACCTATCTGCGATTAAAGCATTTGGTTACATTTCTAGTTGTCTCAACGCTCGTGAGGAGAATTCTAGCGATCGGCTGCTCTGGTAGGGAGTTTTCCGTGAAGTTATTCGATCATCATCAGGTGAATGCTGGAGCAGTATACTAATAAATCGGCCAAGGTCCGCGCGCGATCTTTCCTTCTTCTTCCTTGTCCTATCCTCACCCCTTACATGCACCCTTTTATATTTACATGCATTACAGTACCAACCACGTCAAGCGATTAGAGCTTGTTCCGCCTGACGCTGGTTGGAGATACCTGGGTGGGGAAAATTCGGCATGCCAACATCTAAGTCAGCGCCGGATCTCAGCATTCAGCGGGAAGTCACTGCCACATTCCGTAATAAAATCATGCATTACACTTACGGGAAAATGACCTTAGCAGCTGATGGGCCCGGAAACACGAAATAATCGATCAGTCACATGATATGCAAGATCCGAACACTAGCAGAGAGCATTTCGCACAGTTCAGAACCCGATGTACAGGTGAACAAATTAAGTGTTCTGATTACTAGTAATTATGCGTCGAATACGTCACGCGAATCGCTGCGTCGCTCTGCAGAATTCCTTCCGTCAGAAACTTGAACAGAGCAGACACAAGAGAGAAGCTCTCGAATTACTAGACCATGGGCCACATTTCCATTTAGCTCTAATAGATCATTATAATCAGAGGATTACAGATTACTATCAAGGTGAGGAAATAAATGATCATTTCATTAGTCAATAAACAATTATTTAATAGTTTCATACGAAGAAAAAAGAAATAAAGGAAATCTACTCGAGCCCAACAACGAGCACATGGCAGTATTCATATATTTCATTATGACTCTATGTTAATATTAGACGATCAGATCTTTTCACCTTTTGAAATAACAATGAACTGGAATATCTGATAGTTGGCTTATACTATTTAGCTATTGAGTTTTGTAGATAAACTAGATTCACAAAATTACGTGTGGGAAGAGTGCATTCTCGCCGAAAACCGCCCAGAGAAACACGCGTCAGAATTGTAGCCTCAGTAACAAGCAATATATTCATGTGAAATTTCAGTGAGCATAGTCGATGACTAATTTTACAACAGTATCCACTAAAAGTAAGAGAATTGGTTTTGCGTTTAGCCATTGTCCAAACGAATGGTTTCAAGTTGTTAGTTTGGACGTCAAAACAGAAGCTCAGCGAATTATTTTTACGGACGGGTAGAAAAGAACCGCTCCCCCACACCTGCTTCCCCTCCTTCCTCTCACATAAATACCAATTTCGCCCTACACCCCATCCTACCTTTACCCCAAAATACTCTTCCACATTTCCTCATGACGAATATTCAATAATAAATGCACAAATCCAAGCTCACCTACAAGCTATATCTCTCAAAACTATATCTCTTATCAAAATGTCTCCTAATAATTGTATCTCATTCACCTGTCGAAATTAAACCACCGATGCCATTTCCCAGAAAATAATTTTAAAATATTTCCTTTCAACGTTGGTATAACCTTAATCGCGGCGTATCATGTTCAACCAATAGGCCATTTGAAGTTGCAAGGTTACTTACTACACAGTGGTTTCAGAATTTCCCATTTAGCCTATGTAGGAGTCAAAATAATTTAATTAATACATTTTTAATCATGACTTGATAAGAAAATATTGCCATTATTTTACATAAATCTCTGATCCACCAATAACTCTTCTAGCTGTTTATAAATCCCGCATAATAACTAAAACCAACTTACCTCAATACTATTTTCTGTTCTCGACCCCCACAATAGCCTTCGGCGATATCAATATAAACACTGTGTGTGGGGCAGCAGATTTTCTTCCTCAAATAGGAAAATGCTCTTTAATTACTCTTTTCGTAATAATACAATATTACCTATATGCTCCTTCTTAAACCCAGCCCTGTCCATAAAATGACTAAACCTCCCGGACATAGCTGTTAACAAGGAAATCTGTGAAAGACACCCCTCAATTGTAGACTACTGTCATCTCATATTTACAATTACAAACTTCTCCGTGACCTATACACTGAATGATTTCAACCTTAATTACAAAAACGGCGTAAATGTGTAGACATTTTAACCGTATCAATCTCAACCCCGCCCTTCCTAAAAATCTCAAACCCAATAGACTCAGCAATCACATTCTTCACTGTTACCATAGCATCAGCGGTCATGGCGGCCTCTTTCCCAGAAAACAGTTTCAAT
The DNA here is from genome assembly GCA_011170035.1 of Teleogryllus occipitalis. NCBI lineage: Eukaryota > Metazoa > Arthropoda > Insecta > Orthoptera > Gryllidae > Teleogryllus > Teleogryllus occipitalis. Next base: position 107,472 of record BLKR01002316.1, on the reverse strand, counting down.
TGTCCCCATAAAACCCTATTCCCCTTATCCTACTTCTCATAAAACGGAAACGTTTAACAAGACACACTTGACAACATATCAGCTACCGCACGTTTTTACGTGACAAACTAAAAATTCATACAAGTATTACACGAGGCACATAATCGTTTTAGCTCGAATAATTTCCAATCGTCCGTCTTGGAGTCAGATAGAGACGTTAAAAATCTTTGAAAGCTGTGATGATATTTCTCTCGCCCATATAAAATTATTCCACCTCTGAAAACCGTTTCAATTATGCTAAAACTGACACAGAGAAAATAGAAACGTTTGCTAAATAATTTACATTGACCTTCTCTCCCAAACTGGGTCAAAATCACTAGTAAAACATGGTTGAAAAATGTATTAACGCTACATACCACACCGCGCTGCTTCCTTCAGAGAACATCTCCCCATCAAATGTCAAAGAATAAATGGAGCCAAACACAAATCTTTAGTAGCGATGGATGACATCCCAAACATAGTACTCCCCTAAACCTTAGCGATTTTAACAACTATCTTAAACGGATGCCTCCAACTTTGATACTTGCCCGACTGCTCGAAAAATCTATTATAACTCCCATCGTAAAACCTAAAGTATAGAAAATTATTGTATAAAGTACAGTAGAGAGTAGTAACTATAGTAAATTCCGAACTGTAGTAAACTCCCTTCTAAATACTGGCTCACAAGTCTCCGTCTAAAATCCTGCGATCGTCGGGACTCGAACCTAGGACCTCGCGGTCAGAGGAACTGCAGTGAAATCAGTTGATGCTCTGAGCCATTTATCCCGGTACGGGTAACCTTGGGAAGTGAAAATATTTGGCATTTTATCCTTAAAGATTAAGCAATTACCTAAGCTATTTTATCTCAATTCAACGCCCGTCCTTTCCGCTCAACCGCTCATCAAATCCTCCGGATTGCTTCGATCTTTCTTGAAACAATATTGTGTAGACTTCTTAGATTTCGTTCAGGCTGTTGATAAAATTTGCCACTGAGGTCTATTATTCAAACTCGGAGAATTGAGACTCCTGGAATTCCTATTTAACACCATCAATAGTTTTCTGTACAATAGATTGTACTCGATCTGCATTCACTTTTTTCTTCCAAAACCCTCCCTAGTCCTTGAAGGCGTTCGTCAAAGCATCTCTATCTTCTCTATAACCTCTTCAACTCCATCGGATAATGATGATAAGCACCAACATTCCAACATTCCAAACGGCCGTATACGACGATGACACAAAACATTTCTTTTACCGTGTTAATGTATCTTTGGGAGATCAGCATACACCACTAATATTGAAAAATTAGAATGAAAATATGACTGTATAACCACAATGCTTTAAATTATTTGAAAATTATTACATTTCGTCATTACTGCTTTAATTAAATCGATAACTTTCCCTTGTAAAGAGGAACTTGAAGTTATAGACTTTCAACAAGAAAGATATGTCGGTGATTTAAAATGTAGTTAGTAGGAAACAGTCATCTTAAGGCCCGGTTTCACCAACATGCACCGAACGTGACGTTAGTAAACGAGTCGTTAAAGTTAATGTCTCCGTTAAGATTTGTTCCGTTTCACCAACGCTTCCGCGGCTTCAGTTAGCTAATCGCCAGTTAACTTTAATGGGTGTACAAAATGCGTAAGTATTTGATTTTAGAAGGTCGTGAACTGGAAACTGTGTGGTGAGTATGTTTACTCTGCTTACAGAGAATAAAGCAACAGTGTAACCAAAACGCAGCTAACTCTATGGTCACTACGGTTAGCCGTAGATTTGCTGGCCCCAATATAGTCACCCATAACCTGCAGGTAGCTGCCAGTTGCAAACTAACGTGGAGTCATAAGTTAATGGTTAATTGGTGCGATTGACTCGTACCTGGAAATGAATATAAATTGAAACAAATTTCTAACAATGAGATATTATTTTCTAATAAATAATGAACTTAATTATAATATTATGTAATAAATTCATATCATACTTTGAACTTTGTAATTTTGTGATATTGTTTCTAAAATTTTTGGAATGACTTGTGTCTGAAGAAAACTATAGCCTATATTTTGATAAGAATGAATAGTGACACAATTTCATGTATAATGTATGTAATGAACGAAACCATTCATAACCTAATTCGCATTCATGAAGGTTATATAATAAGAAAGTTTTCAATGTGCATGCAAAACTGTTACTTATATGGTTTAATTGTGATAAATGGTATGTAACTATTACATGTAATATTTTCGGACCTATTTGATGAAAATTCCAGATCCTGCTCAATTAAATTCCAGGATTTCAAGTGTCGATTGTTTGGTACCACTGAATCTGGTTGAAAAGTCCCTGAATATACGCGGGCGTACAGATATTTCCAGGCTTTCTAAAATATCGTCGTCTTCCAATATATATTGCAGAGCTTTCTCCATTTTACTCTGCTGTGTGTTCGAACGCTGCGCTGCAATCGACTTAACCAGGCGTTAAGTGCTGCTAACGGAGCTGAGTTCGTGCGTTAACTTTAACAGAAAGTTAACAAGCGTTATAGTTTGGTGAAACACGTATTTTCTCTAACGGACCGTTAAAATCTCCTAACTTCTAGTTAGCGTGTTAACAAGCATTGGTGAAACCGGCTCTAAATCGACTAACAACATGATAGCTTTGCTCAGTGGTCAACTTTCATATCGACCCACACATTGATATAAACCAGAGACTACACAGACATGGTATTCTGAGGTTCTAGAACATTTGCGCAGCTGGTACTTCTCCCCCATACGTCACATATAGTTTTCACTGTTTGCCTAAATAAATCAAATCAATACATATGCAAATTATTAGTAAAAAATACATCAATGGAAGAGATGGCATTTTTTCAATGTAAGTGAAGCACTTCAACAAGATTGGTACCAAAGTTTTTATCCAAATGAAAGGAAGAAAGAAACGTTTTTCACCGTGTATTTTGCGAGTTTTTCCCCACCTTCACTTTAAACCAATCAATTCATTACGGTGACTGAAGAATCAAACGCTTAATTCTTCAACACGAAAATGCTGTAAGTTTTACCTAAAATAAATACTATTTCCTGTCAATGGGTTTTCTGTTTCGGGTAATTTATAAAAAAAATGTTTTTCTCAAGAACGGCTCCAAACTTGCTCTTTAATTTTTTCTAGGATAGATCAAAAGACGCTTAAAAATGGCAGAGGTCTCATTTTCGTTGGAATCTTTTTAATTTTCTCTCTCTTAATTTTTGAAAATTGCAAAAGCTGAAAATAGCGCGAGAAAATACGTGCGCTACTAGTAGCACCAGAAGTTCAATTTCTTCCGTCTGTATCTACGGAGCAGCGGGTGTTTTTTTTAATTACGGGCAGGACATCTAAATATAGGTGCAGCAGTTCTTGACTTTTGCGGTAAATAGGGAAAGTACTAATCTGTCACTACACTATTTACTTTCACTCCACGGCGCCGACTGAACTCAGCGGGCCCAGATGAGCCCTACCCCTCCCGGCTACGAACGTATTTGCCCGACGGACTCGGGAGAGAGACCTCAGTTACACCGCACTGTACGGGTTAATCAATTGATTGATTACTAGTGATTCCGGGCGCGTTAACTACTAGGGGCATTAGTTCCGTAAGTGTAGTGCATGTATATTCCTTGTGAAGTGGCGGGGTTCTCCCATTTGATGGCGAAATCCGGCGCTGACCTACCGTCGGTTAGCTGGGTTTTACTGCACAAGGTATCTCCCACCAGCGGGGCATCGCCCCACCGGGGAGAAGCTCTAACCACCCGACCGGTCTCCCGGCATGAATGATAGTGTGGTGCATGTTAGTGTAAGTGGGTGTAAGAGAGGATAGGACAAGGAAGAGTTAGGAAATATCGCGCGCGGTCCGTGGGCCGTTCGCTATGGTACAGCTCCGGCATTCGCCTGGGGTTAATCAGAGAAACCACAGTAAACTACCGATCAGAGAGAGAATTATTCCTCAGACAGTGACTGAATTCGACCTAGCTACCAAGCTAGTGTCGAAAATCGTGTCACCGTCAGGACTCGAACCTAGGACCTCCCGGTCAGAGGGACAGCAGTGATAGCAGTTGATGCCCTGAGCCACCTCTTCCGGAGCAGTGTTCGGGCTGCCTTGGAGCATCGCGTGGAGTTATTTGCTCGAGCAAGCAACGAGCGGGCAAGCGTCGGAATGTGGTCGCCAGCGGAGGGGCGGGGCGAGGAGGGAGGAGGCGGGGTAGTGGCGAGCGTGGGGGCAGAGCTGGGGCAGCCGAGGCAGGGTGTGGGCGAAGGCGGGGACAGGGGCGGGGGGGGGGGCTGGGGTGAGGGAACGGAGAGAACGGCGGCGGGAGCGATGGCCGGAGGCGACGGCAAGGATGGCGGTGGGGGGGGGGCGCTGTGGCGAGGTCGCGGGTCACATCGCGTGCTCGCTGTCCGTCGTCCGGCGGCGCTCCGATCGCCCGCGATGGCTGTACCGCACGCCCGGCCACGACCCCTGTAAAAGTCGTTCGATCTCGAAAGCTTGCGGGACGAGATACACTAGGTTGCTCATCTCGCCCCCTCGCTGGAGGCGTACAGGAGTTTAAAAGTTGCCTGTTGGAGAGAAGGTGCCAAAGCAAGCGAGAGAGTTCAGAGAGAGAGAGTGTGCACTGTTTTCACTCGACATGTCTACAGGATCACAAATTGATGCTTCTTAGGACAGTACTTTGCTGAAGCTTCTATATGTTTTATTCCAATGATGTTGTAATAAAAATAAAATATTTTTGGAATATCAACTAATATCAGAGAAATTTTAATTTCACACTTTTTTAACCAGCTTCGAAAGGAGGAAGTCATAATTTTCACAAACGAACCCCAATTTAAATGATATTATGATAATGCAAACCAAAGATATAATAGATCATGTAGTGATGCAACGATATATATATATATATATATATATATATATATATATATATATATATATATATATATAAAATCATAAGAGAAGATCTGTCAACATTACACATATATAAACGGATGCGCAATTTTTATAATTGGTTCCGAAATTGCAAAAGGCCGATGCACTTCTTATACAGCAGTAATGCAATAATAAACATCGCCTGTAACTGGTAACATCTCTATATTATTGCGCAACAGGGAAATGGTTTTTGTTTTTGTTAGGAATGAAATTATACATTCCTCGAAAGCTTCTTCTCTACTGAATTCGAAATCACAGGACATTACTTTAATTTATAATACATATTTTCTACAGCGAGCAAGATTAAGACTTCCGTGTGACATTGACGGCCTTATATACTTGCTCATTGTTAAAAGTTACCAACCACAAAACAACAACAAAACATACCGCACAACAAATGTACACATGCATCGCTAGGCAAAGGAGTTCGTAATTTTTAAAAACACTTCACTTACAAACTTGTCATGGCCCTTCGAGTACTGGAGAGACAGAAATAGAGGAAAGGTGAATGCCTATTTAACTGGCAACATTACGCCGTTGCAATTTTATACTGTACGTAATACAACAAGTAAAGTATCCGGATGTCGATTTGGAAATATGTATATTTGCAAAACTTCGCGCATTACTATTCATTTGTTGATGGCTATATCTTCTGCTATAGTGGTTAAGCCATAACATGTTTTTCCAAACTTGATATTTTACGATCAATCTGAAAATAGTTGGAGCCTTGGGAATTTGAAATATATATTTTAAATTTTGATGACTCTTTGTATGAAACTCGTACTACATTTTCAAATTTTTTTCAGAAATGGTTTCTGACAAAGTGGAGTTACAAATGTGATAAAGATCAAGTTTTCATTATTATTCATACATATATTATAACGATGCTATATAGAGTCAAACAATTCATGATATTTAAAAATAATTTGCCCACGAAAATCCTAGTCCAGAAAAGTTTCTTAGAGACATGTGACACTCCATATACAAAATTTCATTAACATCCAAGACAACCACGCGGGGAGTGTTAGACCAGTTGACATGGAATGACCCATATTGTTTTTAATCTTTTGCTATCATGGAAATAAAAGTTGTTTTAGCAAAAAATATATTTGAAAGAGTTTATAAAGACTTTTGGTGTCTTATAGTTCGGACATGTAAATTACTGAAATTTTCTTACTACGAAAATGAAAGTTCTCGTGCCATTTGCGAAGGAAGAAAATCACTCTTCATAATGCTAAAATTATTTTTCTTAATTATTCGAGAAATTCTTTAATTTTTGTATTGAATTAAAAAATAATTTGTTATCATTATAGTACGGAGATACAGATAGTTCATCGAATTTTCAGCAAACGTTTTTAATCACAAAGGAATGCTTTAAATTTATTCTGTTCACTAATTATTTCGACTTATTCCGGATCGGGAGAAATGAATTAAGTATTAGAATTCCATTAATCGCTTGGAATGTAATCAAATACTTATCACTATACATTTAGCGTTCAAATATCGTCTCGAATGTAATTCGCTTAGTTAACGACGAAACATCGCGAGGAAGTATGTAAAATGTGGTATAATTTGCGTATTTGATTTGCGGGTGGGTTTGACGCATGTCAAACTATCAAAAGTAATAAATCTGAAGTTTCAATTGCAAGTGAACTCCAACGTTTCTAATTTTATATCTATCGTCAACACGTTAGTGTAGGGTGGTTCTCCGCCTTTGTCCATTAGAGGAGATAACGTTATCAATATCTGCCTGCCAGGGAAATGGTACCCAAAGCACGTCACAAAGTGCTTAGTCACGAACGACGAAAAAAGATTAAATGCCAGCATTCAATACAAGCGTAGTTTTCATGTTCAAAGTTCATTTTCATCATTTACCGATACCATCAGTCATGTTGTCATCAATGTGTTTTAGATTTATTTAGTATTGTGTGAATTCCAATTACATTTAAAATACATTTAGAAAACCATAAATGGGTGATATGAAGGTATACAAAGAATGTCAATCATTCATGAATGATTAGGGATATGTTTTATGACCATTCTTACATCAATGTGCTTGCAGACATTCTGATGTATCGGTCGTTGAACAATTATCGGTAATTTTTTTCTGAAAATATGTCATGCACAAAATTTGTTCATACGTAATTATAAAAAAGTGACAAAATTAAAGTGAATCTCTGTTTTCATTATTTTGATCGTAAAGATTGTAAGAGCTAAGAAACCAAATAATTTATTTCCTATATTTTAGATTTCTTACGTTATTTATTATAGAGTTTGTTTTTGAGATAATTGGTCAAATTAAAGAGAAGTCAAACTTCACGAGACTGAAATTTTAAGGAAACTAAAGGTCTTTAAAAGGACTCAAAAGGACAAATACATATTATGAGGAGAGGGTGGTGAGTAGTTACATAATCCATAATACATGTCTGACAATGCTCGTTGTGTAGAAAACTTGACTTATCCGTGTGTCGACTTGCGAAGTTGCTTCATCTAAAATCAAAATCAAAATATTCTCCTCTGACATCTGCAGTAGACATTATAAGGCTTCTGTAAAAACGATAACTGCGCCTCCTGCTTTCTATTTTGTTTTAAGAATCTATTGTAAAAGACATTGTATATGATTGTATTAATTGACATTGTATATTAATAGATTTGCTCATAAAAATTGATGGAAGCGACATCAGACGCCAGACATATTTTTTAAAGAATGCCTGTTTCATGAAATTGAAAGCGTAAATTTCGTACTTAAATATTAGAATCTATACAATGTAATACATGTGAAAATCCATATTCTTTTGTGTGAAAGAAAGAGTTCTCAAAATTGAGAAAGTTTTGTAATGATAAAGCGAACGGTTACGTCAAGAAGAGAGTAGATCAATGTATAAATGTTTGTAGTAGTTTAAACTTAATTAAAACTGTCATCCGATTGTTAAATCAAAAGAGGTTGTTATGTTGAAGTTCAAATTATATTTATCATGTGATGCCTTAGAATAGGAGAAATTACTTACCCTATTTCGAGAATCTTTTAGAACACGTGAAAATAAAATTAGTAATCAATTTTTTGCATCTATGACATACTTATAGCTCAATACTATTATTTCCATGCATCAGTTTTGAAAGTTGTTGTCAATGTTTTTCTAAATTAGTTGGAACTTGCAATAATATATAAATGTATAGTGACTTGAGTTATCTATATTTCAAAGATTTTTGCCTCTAGAACTTGCCCAGACATCAATTAGAAAACGAGAATTCCCTCTGTCAATTCGGAGGTAGAAATACTGGTGAGTCCGTGGGAGAAGTTGAATTCGTTGACATGCGAGGGGCCAACGACTTCGCAGCGGGCTTCTTGGGGGAGGGAGAGGGGGAGAGAGATGACATTTGTCAGCGCAAAAAGCGGAAAATTCCCGCGCCGGAATCCGCGACGCCGGAACGCCTTCCCTGAAACCGTGAAAGGGGAAGAAGGGTAGACTTCCGCCTTGGAAGCATGTGAAACAGCCAGGAGATCATCATCGAACTAGAAGATATTTGTAATAGTTCATTCTCACCCTAGTGCCAGGGATTCTATTTGAAGGTACGGAGAAACAAACGAAACTACTTACTTATATATTTTCATTTAAAATCAAGAAAATAATGGTTTTACAAGATTTGTGATACTTTAAAATATACTTATTGTCTGAGGGAACTTAATGGAAAGTACCCCCATTTGAAGTATTATTTCGGTTCTCATTTTACATTTTTCTGGTACTGATTAAAATGACAGAACAATATCTGCAATTTAGGTTTTATTTCGTTACATTTAACTCATATTTCATTAAATTCGAAAACTTTTTTGTGTTTATTTTCGCAAACTCTATTTTTATTAATTTTAAAGTTACAGTTTAATTTGTTTCAACGCGTGAACAGGATTTAATCAAAGAAAATATTGTTCAATTAGAAAGAATATTATTTATTATATCAAAGAATGAAACTACCAATGTGTAAAACATGTGGTTAAACAATAGCACATACTCTTTTGCCCCATTTGTAATTTTTGCAATCCTCAAAAATTCAGAAAGTTTGAAGAAAATGAGAGGTGCAGAATGTTTAAGCGTTTGTTCTACCGGAAAAAGAAAAATTAAAGAAGAAATTGGGGTCGTTTTTGAGAATCAATATAAATTACCTCTGTTTCGAGCAAAAATTACGCAACAATACCCTTTTTAACAAATTATATCCCAACTTTTTAAATATCTAATTTTTTTAAACACATTTTACTAAGGAAAAATTCTATATCTTCAATAGTGTTGTTAAATGAAGACACAAAAAAGTTGAACTCTTGCAATTTTCAGTAATTGAGAGAGTTATACGAAAACTTTATCCAAGGAAAAAGTTTAATAAAAAAATTAGAGCCATTTTCGAGAATACGTTGGTGATGCTTAATGTAAAGTATCCAAAAAATCAAAACATGGGTTTCAAACTCGCAGGGCCTTGAGTTAATTCAGATCGATCGGGGAATATCAACTTTAGAGAAAGTTGTCTGAACGGTTTTGGTGCTAGCTTTGACCGCACACAGTCAGACAGACCGGCCGACAGACAGATGGACGGACAGACGTTTTGCCGTCAACCAACTTTTCGATATCAGAGTCCCTCAAAACGTAGATTCTGTCTACATGTGTTTTGAAGAAATTCACTACGCATAGAAAGAACATTTATGCAGTTTTTCGATGTGAAGGTCCCCAAATGCGAGTTTCTCTCTCTGTGATTTTTGTGCGAAAAAATCCCTTTTTTCCACAACATTACAATACTTTTTCTCTACTAGGAAATTGGATTGCAAATAAAAATGGGTTTTCACGAATAAAAATGTTGGAAAATTTTACCCAAAACCTAGTCTATTTTTTCCTATTATGATTAAGTTTTGAATATAAAGAAAAGAATCACAACTGAATAGTTTCTTCGACTTTTAGTGAAGTTGAACTCTTAATTAATTGGATATAATAGTTCCAAACGTGGGTCTCTTTTTCGGACCCGATGTACTCGCCATGGTCTACAAAATATGAATTTGGGAATCATTATCAAACGTTCACCCGTGGTATCTTCAGTAAATTTATCACACATTTTCTCCAAGTATAATCGACATTCCGAGTGAATATTTCTGAAGAAAGTTCTAAAGTGACGAATTGACATATCTTCAACACACCTTCAACACACACTTTTTGTCACTGGGGCGCTTTGTGACCAGTATTTGGCTTTTATCCTGAAATGGGTGCTGACCTCCAGTCTCGTACTAAGCCTACGGCTGCGTCACAACCCTTTGCTTGCTGCTTGTCTTCTTCAACGTTTCTGGCTTCTGGAGGGAAAGACAGAGGGAACGAGAGAGAGAGAGACAGAGTGAGAGAAAGACAGGGAGAAAGAAAAACAGAGAGAAAGAAAGACACGGAGAAAGAGAGAGAGAGAGAGAGAGAGAGAGACGGAGAAATGAAAGAAAGAAGGGAAGTTACCAGAAAAAGTGAGAGGGAGAAGAGAAAAAGAGAGAGCAGATGCGAATGAAATGTTGATGACCTAATTATTTACTTGAGTATACTTTTTATTTATTTTACGTCAAAAAAAGTTAAAAAGCTGTGTGTGACGTCAAAACTGTGTGAGTCGAATCGGACTTAATACAATATTAACTGACTGATTACAGATGGGTAGTGCGACATCTTCGTTTAATTTAACAAATACAAATTCTCGAATCGGACTTAATACAATATTAACTGACTGATTACAGATGGGTAGTGCGACATCTTCGTTTAATTTAACAAATACAAATTCTCAAAACGCCAAAGCTTGGATGATATCAACAACTATTGAGTGACGAGGGCGAATGAACTAGAAGGCACCTGAATCGATACACATTATGAACATTCTTTACGTGACACTGTTTTCAACCCTATAACACATGAGGAAAGAGCTATGCGTAGGACAGGAGTGAGTAACTGCTCCCAAGCAAGCCCTGTGAAACACGCGCATCCGTGGAGTCCCGCAGTGCGGCGCAGTGCGCCACGGGGCGGGCTCAGCCCAGCAGCCGCCCGCCGCCCACGCCTTTATGAAAGCACCGCCCCGCGCGAAATGAGTTTGAAGCTGGGAGCCAAGAGCATTATCCGGGGCTCGCTGAGTGCTGCACAATTGTGGTTTTACGATCAAATTCCGGGAACAACGGCTGTGTTAACAGACGCAGACATAAACTTCCGACGGACCCATTACCTCCGGTTTCAAGACACCCACCCCACGGTGGCGCCGACGAACACTTTCCGAAGACGGAACGTCCCTTCTTGTCGCTGGTGCCTCGAAGACATTACTTCTCGTCATAGGATAAGCATTTTTAATATAGTTTTGGCTTACCTGTACCCGTTTCTTTATGGATCTCGCAGGTTAAAACAACGAATCTCTATAAACGAAAACTGTAGCGGTTGAAGTCAACATTTTCTATTACCTTCGACCTTGAAAAGTATGCAAATTTTACTTATCTTCGTTAGATATATTTATATAGAGTTATATTAAGTAGGTCAAGCAACATGAGACGAATTTGGAACGAATTTACCTCAAATGTACTCTAATGTCGCTACGCAAGATTAATATTACTTCGCATGCTGTATCCTATCTTAAAGAATTTTAAGAAACATTTTTAGGCCAATGCAAAATAACCTCGAATACCTATCGATAAGTAATTTCATGTGGTATTATTAAAAAAAACGTTTATCAGAAGCCAGATCTAATTTAGCCTTAGCAGCTCTGTAGAAAGAGACGCACGTTTGAATCTCACCGATGGAATTGATGCTTATTTTCTTGTTTCTTATACACATATTGTATCCCGAAGTGTGTCGGTTGGTACTGACCTATTGCCAAAGAGTTCGCAAGAGTGTCTAATATACGGTCAGAGGAAGAGTAATAATGAGAAGTTTGAACGAAATGACGCGTTATGTAGTCAGAATCCCCATTTTATAGATCCTTGATACCAAAAATGTATTTACCGTAATACGCTAGTCTGACCCTGTCCGTCTGACCGACTGTCGTCTGACCGACTGTCCGCCTGTCCATCAATCTGTCCGTCCGTGTGTCAGTCTGTCTACCGATCTATCGGTCCGTCCATCTGTCCGTCTCTGTCTGTCTGCCTATACATCCGTCTGTGATCAACACAAATGCCTATACCGTTCACACGATTTTCTCCAAAATTAATATTCCCCAATCAATCTGGCCGAATTCGAGCCCCAGCGTTTGGGAGATATTTTTTTAAAAGCCTTAACAACATTTTCTCAAAAACAGCTCTTGATTTTTTGATTATATTTTTCCTCCGATAAAGAAAAGGACGCTTAACGAATGGCACAGGTCTAACTTTCGTTGAACACTGAATTTTTTAAGATTGCAAAATTTAAAATGATTGGGAGAAAGTATGTGCTGTTGTAGAACTGTTAGAAATGAATTCATGCAATAGTTTTTACGTTGCTAGATTGAATATAATTACGCTGCCCTGTAGCAGAAACAAAACTAATTGTGTCGAATCCGAGACTTGGCGCTTCTCGCGTGGCTTCCTAACCTGTTCATCGGTGCACCGCGAGAGTGAGAACGCTCGGCATATCCACAGTCCATCTATATTGGATGAGGATTCAGTAGTGGGATTTCTAATCCACTTACGCCAACTGTCGGTTTCGTAGTTTCCGCGCTTTCAATTGCTCTTCTTTGACGTTTGTAGCTCATGCGCATGAACATTTTTCACTCTATCGGATGATGAAAAATTGGCTCCATTTCTTTCTACTCGTGTACTATTTCTCGTAGGTGAATCTTTGATTTTTTTTACTATTTTACTCTGAAATATTGAATGACATGGATATGAAATGTTTATAAAACCAAATGATACTTTGATGAATTTAAAGTGCGGGAAGGAGTCGAATTTGGAGTGCCGGAACACAGCTAAAAAATAACAGGGACGGAAGCTGATACATAAAGTATTTGCTCTTGTTTATTGGTCGCGTTGTAAAGGTACTGCAACATGTTTTCTAAAGAACTTTGCCAAAGCTTCGAGCTGGACTGTATTACGACACTACAACCAAAGCTTTTGATTAGAAAGGTGCTGCCGCTGATAAATTTTATGGTTTACGAAATGATTTACGTATTCGCAAAGAACAATATACAATATGACGTAAGTATGAGCACTGAGAAAGAGACTTTTTCCGAAACTTTTTTCCATCAAAATCTACATGTATTTTTTGAAGTATTACTTAACTTGATCTACATTCCTTGTTCAAAAGTACACGAAAAATTAACAAAGAATGGCGGAGAAAAGTTAGAGAGGTGGGGGATGAGGGGGAAATATATAAATATGGAATTCTATTCTTTACATCAAGCTAGAAATATCCGGACCTCTTATAGTCTCAAAAAACGAGCTACTTCTTGCTCACTCTCCTGTGTCCATTTAGCTTATTCGGAAAATTTTCTCTTGATAAAAAACAACCACGAAGGCGGCATTTAGAGCCTTTATCGAGCACACGCTTCAAATATTATTCATGTAAGGGCGAAGTTCAGTGGATTGGGCGGGCAGTGCGCCGCTTGGGATAATGCCACAGGCGGGACGTCAGCGTCTGTGACGTCGTTGGCGTCTCCGGCGTCGCCTTTGAGATGTTGATGGATTGGCTAAACACCCCTCGCTCCTTATTCATGAACGTACTTAACTGGCGCGGGGACTCCCGCGCGTGAATGATTTGATCTCTTCAGCGTGATGCGCGACTCCCCTGCATAATAGAGGCGGAATGGGGGAATCAGGGAGCGGGGAGCAGCGCGTTGCGGGGAGTGGCGGGGGGGGGGCGGATGGCGAAGGGGAGGCCGAGCCGCTCCGGCGCCGTCGCTTAACGGGAGCTAAGGATTAGGCGGCGCGCGTCCTATTCAGGGCGAAATGACGCCGTCGATCCCCTCAGTGCTCTGTATTATGGCCCCGCCCCCGCCCTTGCCACCCTCCCCTTGACGCAGCGCCGCACTTCCGAAAATTTCACGATAGGGCCTCTCGCTGCCTGTTGTACCCGTAATCCTGAAGGAAGAGTGAGAATCGTTCCTTACGTCGTGTCTCTCAGATTCGACCTGGCAGCTTCTCGCAAGCGTTCCCTCTCCGTTTCTCACTCTTTTTGTCGTGTTTCTATCGCCCTTTCGATCTTGAAATCAGATCGCCGAATTGAATTGTATATTTTGATGCGAAACACGTTCTATTGCCCTCTCCAGTTTTGTAGTTGTCGATTGAAGGTTGTATTTTTCATCATTGTATTAAATGTGCGAGATCCTAGACGCATTTTTGACGTGTCAACGGTACTACTCTGCGTAAGTAAGCATTTTTTCAGATTCCAATATTTATATTAATGATTTTTCTTCAAACAGGCATCATTTTAGGTTTTTGTTAATATAGTTGTTTGTGAATATGTTCATTAAGCCATTTCTTAATCACGAATCCATTTTACACGGGTTAGAAATTTCAAATATATTCAAAATGATACTAGGAAGGTTATTAAATAACGGAAAGAATTACTTAGGGAAATTTAGACAGTTAACGTGAAGATAAAGTAGGAAGATACATAATTTATGACAATTATGCTGATGTCATTCGGGTATAATAAATTGTACTGCATACTTCTTTGCCTTTAATTTAAATACTAGTAATAAATTCTGTCACAATTAATAACATGTATTTTTTTAAATACTAACAAATGGCTTGTGTTAAATGTGTTAAGAAATTATGAATTTATTTTATTTTCTTGAGGGACAATCCACGTTAAATTGAAGTTCAAGAATGAGAGAGGAAACATATTTCGACTGAGTGAAGGTGCTGTAAGTTATTTCCTCTTACATCTGCTTTGCAATGTCTTTGATGATGACTCAGACCCTTTTTGTTTCCATCCTTTTCTCCTCTTCCTTTTCGCACTTGAAGTCCATTTTATGTAAATTGAATGATGCATCAAATTTAAGTTTATGAAAGGGGCTCGATGCTCGCACAAATAAAAACATATTAAGGTTATAAATTTGTACTTATTCGTAGAATGTAAGGGTATTACAATACACATCCCTGCTTCTTCAGAGTTGTCAAGATTTCTGGTGGATAACAAATCAGATTATAAGATTTGACTATGTTATACCAAACATATCAGAAGTGATTAAATCTACAAAACGTATTTACCAATCCCTCAAAATAACGGAAGTTTACTAAACCATGAAGTTACACGAAGAGTGTAAGTTGGGATTATATTCACAGGGAGGAAAACGTTTAAATACATGAAGTTACTGTCAGAGGATAAACTTGTGGTGATATAACAACACACGCTTTCTCATACTATTTGTGACGAATAGGTAATATTCTAATTCGTACTAAACCCGGGCGAAAATATCGCACATTTAAACTTCATTATATATGTTGTTGCGTTGACGGATATGTTCACTAGAGGATCGCCCCATTTATCCAACATATGTCCCTGCAAGTGTTCTCAACCAGCAAAACGTTCACTAGCTGAGAACTCGCGCACATTGATTTACGAGTTTATCGTGAACAACTCGAAGGGTCTGCTGGGAATATCTGCATATGCATTTTTTCCCCTCACGCAGGACCGTAGAGGTCACGATTAATATTTTATATATTAACATAATTAAAGCACACACTTTAATTTTTTGAAAATTCAAAAATGTTAATAAGAATGGCATTTATGCCATTGAATAAGTGTATTGTTCTTTATATTTACAAAAATGTATGGGAATAACTGGGAGGTATGCTTGAAGAAATCTTGTTTACGCATTTCTGTTATATTTTGATGAGCTAACTCAAACTTGCGCGGAAATGACTTATATTTCTAAAAAGAAACTGTGCCCGAATTAATATAAAGATTTAATATTGAAGGTTTAAAAGTTGTTGGTACAATGAAGCGTAAGGGGAAAATGCCGAAAAAATATTGATAAAATGATCAAAAATAGCGAGGTTCTGATGTGATAATTTACCGACACGAGTTCGATTATGTTTCTTGCTTGTGAATTTTAATTAACAAATATGTGTTTGTAATGAAAATGTGAAGTGAAGTTTATAGTGATCAAACAGGACTGCATTCAGTGCGAGTGCTCTGCTGGGCATAATACCTGTCTACGCAATTGTCTTTAGTCATCACACAGGACTCAATCGAGAATCTACCCTCTCAGTGGAACAGAACTGACGGTCCGAGCACCAAGCACAAACTACATGGCTCAGTCTCTGATGATTACAATGTAAATAAACGTCTCAGGGGATCCGTCGCCTTTCCCGCCCCCCCCGCTCCGTCTCTCGAGAGCGAGTCTCCTCTGGGATTGCCAACGCGCCCCTCCGTCCTCACCAGCCCTCAGGGAGGCGTTTGGGCGCCGCGAGGAATGTTTTTCTCCGGGAGAAGGAAGAGCCTCCCAAGAAGAGGGAACGAAGGATCCATAAGTGGAAAGAAATCAGTCCTCCTAAGGGACACCACAAAACGATTTCCACAAACTTATGGACGGAGCGGCAGCACGTGTGCTAACCGTCCCTCGTGGCCGGACTTGTATCCCGAAGCGTCTGTCTTGTGACTATTACTTTTTTAAGGTGTTTCAATTACTTTTTATGATGTTTTTACAAAATACTTGGATGTTAGAAAGAATAATAAAGTGCGACATTGTGTGAGGGATAATACATCGTAATATATTTCTTTGCGGATTCTCAACAAAACGTAATAATTTGTTATATGCTTCTTTATTAAACTAATCATGAAATTTTGACCTCGACCAACGACCATTCATTAATATAGAACCATGTTTATTACAAAAAAATATCAATGGGTAGATTTCCACATGAAATTATGGTTTAAATTAGTTCCAAAACATTAAAAACAATTCTATTTTCCCTATATTATTGAACGCTGAGTCAATTACTTCTACGATAAAGGATTCCGAAATTTCCTCGGACCAGTTGAATAAATGGTGAGATATTTTATCTTTTACGCCTAAACAGTAAACACCCTTCCCTCGCATTTCAGAAAGCGGATAGTAAGTAATGAATGGTTGATGAGGTGTGTGGGTGAGAATGACGATGACTGAACACGGGTGATGGATGGCGAGTGATTTCGGACTGAAAATGGGTGACGAGCGGTAAGTGATGTTATGAGAGACGGGCGAGGGTATTGAGTGAGAACGAGGATGATGGAACATGGATGACTGGAGACGGAAGATGGACGACGGGTGGTTTGTAACGAACGATGAGTGACATGAAATGAGTAATGTGATGTGATGTGATGTGTGACGGGAATTAAGTTATTAAGTGACAGATAAGGAGTGACGGGTGAGGGTGACGGGTGAGGCGACGGATGATGAGAGTCGGAAAATAGGTGAAGAGTGTGACCGCATCGAGTGTCGAGGGACCGGGTGTTCGGTGTATGACGACAGTGGTCTAAGGGCAGAGGAGAGACGCGGACGGGCGATGGGGTGATGGGGCAGAGAGGCCGTGCCAGTGCCCGGCGGCAGCGGAGGCGAAGGGGGGTGGGCCGAGGGGGCGTGACCGCGGGCGGCCTGGAATCCTATTAAGACGCACGCCCTCTACGTCGGGAGTTGGCAATATGCAGATTCAATTAAGCCGACATTTCGCCAGGACGTTGAGTCCGTCCCTGGCGAAAATCCCGCTGGCGCGCGGCGTCCGTGGCTGGCGCTGCCCTCGCGCGGCCTGCCGACCCGGGAAGCCCTCGCAGAACGCCGCCGATCCCACGCAGCTCGCCGCGGCTTTGTCACCTTCTGCAACGCCCTGATCACGGAGCGCACCAACCAACATCTTCGTTCGTGTAGATGACGGTGCCGAATTTTGCGAATTCGCTTACGGAGAAAGTGTGGGTTATTCGCCATGCTATAGAAAATATACTGCGAGCGATAAATAATAGATGTACCTCGAAGAGAATGACCACCTATGAGACAGTTTATTTCCGTCTATAAAAATTATGTTTTCAGTCATTCTAAAGTTCTATTTATTTACGCTAACCACGTGTCAGCTCTTTTGTGTTAATATAAATATGTTACCCATTGTCAGTGCAGACATAATTGAGAGTGTGACGTTCTCATTGAAAAGTAAAACATTGAGAATCACACCTCCCTGTGTTTTAAACGACATTTAATTTTTTTATAAAATACATGACTTTTGCTTAATATATAAACAAATTGGATGGAATAGTCCAAGTAGAAGTCCATTATCAAAAGAGAAGACAAGTTTCAATTATAGGTTTTCTTCCTCTTAATCGTAGTATAAAGTCACGTAATGCTGCAAAAAATATACATCATATTTTGACAAGGAAAGACGTTTAGGTAATCACACATTGCACATCGTCTTATTTTAAGATCAAACTGTTTAGAACAGATTTAATTAGGTAAAAATTCTTTGTCATTAATATTGCACTACTTCGAGTGAGCATTGGCAGGTGGAGCGCTGTGTGACCTAGCTAAGAGGGTGTCGTCGTGTTGGTTGATAGATTCACGATTTCAGTTCAACACGTAGCGCTGAAATGTCAAACTTCCTAAAACAATGCATATATAAGACATAATTATATATATGGTGTAATGGTATTTGGTGTGTGTAATGGTATTTAAAAAACAAATGATAAAAAATGAATACATGCTTCTATGCTTCTATTAGTTCCAATCTCTTGTGTACTTTCTTGAAATATGCATTGCAAATACTTTCTATACATTACATTCATACACATACATACAAATACATTGCAATATCTTCGTTCAAAAAACGGCAAGGGGTACTAACGTAACGTGACTCATTCTGTGTAAGGGTAGAAGAATACTGGAGTAGGTCCAATCCAATGTGTTTTATGCTCAGTACATCAGTTAAAGTACATACATAAATAAAATAAAGGGATATCTAATAATCCCACGAGTTCCGCGTCACATATATCAAAGTTTGCGCTGCCCTTAAAATAACATAGTATAGAACATGGTAGATATTTCGCACCAGAAGAGAATGATGCGACCAATAGGCTGTGACACAACGAAACGTTTCGTTGAAATAGGTAACAACAATGAAGTATCAATATAGGACCGCTACCAATACCAAGTAGTAGTTAACATTTGTCAACAAGTGCAGGGATGTGTTTTCCTAGCACAGAATTACTGTTAATTTGTACCCGACTGACAACGTGCATGAACATTGAACGCGACCTATTGGAATTCTGATCACATTACTTCAGCCTCAATTAAAAAGCACTAAACTGGACGACCGTCGGTGAGCAAAGCAGCGGTATATGAAAACTGTTTGGCTAATTGATTAATGCTTCCGGGCGCGTTAACGACCAAGGTCATCAATCTCATAAATATAGTACATGTTTTTACGTGATGTTCCCCTGTTGGATGGTGAGATCCGGCGCTAACCTACAAGTCCGCTTGCAGTATTTCTCCATCCAAGTATCTCCCACCAGCGGGGCATCGCCCTAGCTGGAACAAGCTTTAAGCCCCGGACTGGTTCCCGATATGTGTGGTAGTGATGTGTATGTAAGTGTAAGAGTGTGTAAATGAGTGAGAATTGAACAAGGAAGACGAAGGAAAAATCGCGCGCGGTCCTGGCCCGTTTGTTAGGGTACTGCTTAGACATTCGTCTGACGTTGTTCGAAAAAACACGGAAAACTGCAGATCAGTGCAGCCGATCGCTAGAATTCTTCTCCAGACAGCGGCAGAATTCGACCTATCTCCTTAGTGTCGAAATCCTGCCGCCATCTGGGCTCGAACCGTAGGATCTCCCGGCCACCTGCAGTGATACCCTGAGCCACCTAAGCCGGTATGTTTGGCCGAAATGCTGACGCGAGTGTCTGTCGCTTGCCGGGGTTCCCTTGACGGTGGCGGGGATGTGCAGGGGTGTGCAGGGGTGTGCAGGGGGTGCGCCGCGGGCGTAGAGGGGTGCGGGGGGACCCGCGAGCGGCGCCCATCCATCATCTGCAGGCGGGCCAGCGCCGTCGTAGCAAGAGGCCTCGGGGGCGGGGCCAGAGGGCCGCTGTCTGTTCGGGGCGTCGATGACGCGGACTCGAGGTGAGTACAGCCGACACCCGCCCCCTCTGCGGCGCACCCACAAAAACGCTGGCGAAGTGGCGGCCACGCAGGCGCCCACCCCTCCCGCCCCTCCCGGCGCCCCGCCCACTTCTCCACGGGACGGTCTTCTTTGCGGCGTTCGCCCCCGCCGCCGACGCGCCGCCCGCTTCTGGCAGCTCTCGAATAACGAGGGGCCGGGGTGGGGCGCTGATGGGTGTGAAGGGGCAAGAAGGGAAGGGCAACGGTGGTAGCGGGTTTTTGAGATGGCGGCTGTGACGCAGACTATGGTGCGGAAGTGCAAGCGGGAGAAGCGTGGTTGGGGCGGTTGGGAGAGGAAGAAAAAGAGGCGAGAGAGAAGGTGGAGGTGGAACAATAAAAGATGTTGCGGAGACGGCATCGTCAGGACTGTCGAATGAAAGCTTAGGAGAAGTAGGCGAGTAGTTAGTAGAGGGAGGCGGTGCAGTGGTACTTTGGACAGATGACTCTGCGGTGACTCTAGTAAATACTATGCCATTGGAAGACGACTTGCTTCGGGAGAGCGGCGTAGCCAATGGAAACGCGAAGGGTCGTGCACCAATGAGGGTGCGGTCTGAGGTGGCGTGAAGATTTGGAGTCTGCAGGAAATGCAGAGTAGAGAAAGAAAGCGGTAATGACGTTATAAGTAATGAGGTTAGTTGGCGGGGGCTGGTGGCTCGCGCGCCAAGGATCAGCGCGGAGCGGCACTGGCTGCGGAGACGATTGATGCCGCACAGTGGGCTGAAACGAGCTGAATCGCGCGCATCGGAAGAAAAATCGAAGTCCGTGGAAATGAAGAAAATTGTGCATATTTCTAAAGCTTTTGGCCAACTTCATATTTTACACCGTTTTTCGATTGCGTGTTTTATAGGAGAAAGCATGCCAAACAGGATTACATTGAAAATAATCTATTCATGTAATTTCAATGAGTAAGTAGATCTTCCTTTAAAATGCTGCAGCTTCTTTGTGCCTCAGAGTCCCCAATGCGAATATTAGGAATAAAACGCTATTAACAAAGCTATACTTTATGCTTAGATGCAGCAGCATGTACTTGCGACCACGAAAATTACAGCATATCAAAAAATGATAAAATTGCTAGAAAACCTGATTTGCAATCAACTGTAATGCATTTTATCGGTTATATAATACCGTAATAATTCACAAAAATTATAAATGTTACCGAATTTGAATTCAATGCAAAGACATAATAGATACGTAGTTTACGATTTTCGGAAGAATATATATACGAACATAATTGCACAATTATAAATAAATGCAAGTTATGCAAGCAAATTATGCAATAATTAAGGACAAACAAAAATAGATTTTATTACATAAAATACTAGCCACCCGTCAAACTAAACGAAGTAATTACGGTATTGCCACCATCTGTAATTTGCAATTTAAAAAAGTCGAACTTCAGATCTCATATTAAAAACGTGACCCGCAACCACAGTGTGCGTGCACTATGTTACCAGAGCTATCCACTCTGCGTTTCTCAGCCCGTGGAGGGATGGGAGTTGGTGGGCGGTTGTGGCGGACGCATTGGCGGCGCTCTGGTTGGTTTCGCGCCGTCTCGGATTTGGCTGTGCAATCCGCACAGAGCCGACTGTGTGCGGGCAGCAGGCTATCGAGATTAGCGTTTGTTTTGGAATTATTTTAAGGTCACTTAACAAATATAGAGATAAACACAATACGTATACGGAGTCTATTCAATATACAAGAAATATTCGTTTATGTATTACGTTGCACTTAAGCATGTTGCAAATGTTATACGTTTTGCATTTGCTTATACACAATGTATTGTTCCTTGAATTTAACCTTGTATATTAACCTAATGTTTTTCAGTAGTATACAATATGGAGAGACTCGCTGATCTCATGTATTGAACATTTTGCAAAATGTTCATTTATTGGTGCTTGATTAATTGAATGAAATCAATCTTGAGGTTTGAAAACTAACATCACAAGAACACTGTCACTAACTGAATGAAGATTTATGCATTGAAGACCGTAAATAGTTTTTAATTGTGAATTTGTAAATATATATTTTTATGTACAAGTGAAAAAGAAGCTAGAAGAAATAAATGAAAGTAAGTGTAATGTAAAAATAATATTACCATATATAATAAATGTAGTGTGCCTATCAGTAGTAGGGCGTTAATGTTGCCGTAGAGAGAGAAATGAAGCGAGAGATACGAGAGACGAAAAAGTCAGAAGCCATGACGTGTAACTGCCATCACAAATATTGTGAATGATATTGAAAAGTTATACACAGATCTCTCACATTAAATGTTACAAAAATATAGTGCGGGGAGAGCGCCATAATCACTTTTGCCAATGATCATATGGTGGGAAATTTCATAAAACGAAATTACGCACGTGACACTTGCTCCTGATTAGTAGGCAGAAAATTTAAAATCAAAAGCACAGTTATGTGTAACGTACTATGGAGAGAAGTGCAATATCTGCACGTTTTCGTGAGCTTTAGGATTGCTCTCCAACTCATGGACATATTAAGTTGAATTATGAATACAGCTAACAACGAGCATTTGTATCAAGAAATGATAAGAAAACGTTTCACTTGTGTACCGACGATATGCGGATATAAAATGCAATTCTGGGAGTTTGGCTAATTTTGTTTTTTGAAACATACTAAGTGTAACAAACAGAGTGACAGACGAAAAATCCATGCCCCGTATTTTGGCGGTCCACCCTCGCCTACTCTCTCGCCTCCCCTCGCGTGGTCCTAGCTTCGACGCGCCGTGCCGCATCTCGCCGAGTGCGGTGCTCTCCGTGTCACGTAACGGCGTGGCGGCGGCGGCGGTGGCGCACGGGGCTCCAGGGAGGCTGCGCAGGCAAGGCAACTTACAATTGTTATTTTACGCCACGGCAGTCTGTGACGGGATCCGTAAAATCTGTTGTGGAGGCTGATCAATATCCAGCGAGGCGGCGGAGGAGGCGGGGGCGGAGGCGAGGGCGGAGGCGAGGGCGGAGGCGGGGGCGGAGGCGAGCGCGGTGCGCCCTTTTCCGCTCCCCCGCCCTCCGGCGCCCGCACTCCTCCATCTTCTCCAGCCCCCTTCCTCCCTCTTTCTCTCTCTTCCCCCTCTCTCTCTCTCTCTTTCGCTGTCCTCGCCTGCCTCGCAGGCTTTCCCCGCCTACCCCTTCCCCCCTTGCGAACCGCCGGCACAAATTACTTTCATAATTTCCCAGTAACATTAAGCGGGATTGCAGCGCAGCGCGGCCATTCACTGCCTGGGGCTTGAAGTGCGGTTTGGGGACAAACGGGCCCGCCCGCATGCGGTAGTCCGAAGGCCAAAGGTCGTGAGAAAGCCCGCGAATCTCGTCTAGGCTTTATGGGCGAGGGATTTGTGTGGGATGTGGAATGCTATAACCGTACGTTTGCCGAGGCTTTTGTTGATTCGACTGATCACAGAGGTGAAGGTCACAGGGTCACTGAGCCTCGCGCTTCTGAACTCGAGCTGTGTTTCTCGGAATTGTATATTTTTTAACTTCAGCGTTAGACGGCTGCAGCAACCGAATGATTTATTTACTACGAAATTGCAAAAAAACTAATTGAATGAATAAATATTATTCATTGTATCGATAAATATTGAAGTAATATTTAGTAGGAATGTAATTATGATATAATGAGAGAAATACATCAAGTATAAAATTATACACTAGATATGTATGACACTTCCAGATAGTGGATAGGACCTAAGATCGAACCTTGCAGGACCCCATGCTCAATTGTTAGAGAATTGAAACGATAAGTAAATAATGTCCTTTCGTGCAAGTACGGTATTACTACTCTTCGAGATCGTTGTTTAAGAAACGAGGTTATTCAGTCGAGGGCAATACCACGAATGTATATGAAGGTACGAGTACATTGTAATTTTGAGACAAGATTTTATGATCAGTAACGTCAAAAACTTTCGAAACATCTAAAAATATTGGATGCTTCATTTTGGTTCATTGACGAAGCAACATCTTTAAGAAAAGACCGCTTTCGTAGATTTTGATTTCCTAAAACCGCATTGTCAGTCTGAAAACGCTTCGTTTCTCCTGAGGAAATTTTCCATTCACGTATAGAAAAGACTCTCTAATATTTTTGAAAAAATTGACAAAAGAGAAATTATCTGGTAATACTTATTTTTGTTTTTGTTCTCTATTTTAAAAAGTGGCTTAACTTTTGCTGTTTTAAAAATATCTGGAAATATTCCTGTGCATAAGGAAGCATTGAAAATGTGAGTTAACCGATGTATAAAGGCAGCTGCCCTTTTTAATAAACAATCCAACCCAAATGAATATTTGTTTTTTAGCTTACTGACTATTCTGAGGATTCCATTGGAAGAACCATTGAAAATAAACATCCTGTCAAAAAATTTTTGGGAAGCGTTTGATGCTGAATTGGTTTCAGTCCTTTCGTGAGATAAGCCGCAATTCTAAAAAAGTGTTCGTTGAAGAATTTCGCAACCTTTTCCGGATTACTTTCTTCTCTTTCATTAACTTTAAAATAACATCATCTACAAAGTATTGAGATGATGTGGTCGTATTTTTTACAATATTCCACGTTGCTTTAGTTTTGTTATTAGCGTTCAAAATATCCTGATTATTTTTCATTATTTTTGCATGAACTATTACTTTCAATTGAATTATTGGACCACCTTATTTATTTATTTATTTAGTCAAAAACAGTCAACAACTGTATGTGACGTATGGGGGAGAAAATCATCTGCGCACGCATTCTTAAGTTTCAGAATCCCTTCCCAACAATTTAACTATTAATAGTTGAAAGATTAATAATAATAATAATAATAATAATAATAATAATAATAATAATAATAATAATAATAATAATAATAATAATTTAAAAAAGCGAGAGATTAACATTTCAAAAACTAGATATTTTCGTTGCCAAATTATAGAAAACTTATTTTTAACGGTAAAGAAACGAACAGACTTGATTTTTCTGTATTGTTAACAAAATAGAAACTCACCCTAAGCTCTACTACCACTACAAGCAAAGGAAAGTTCAACAAAACGTGCGCATAGTGAAGCGACATTTACGTCCAGAAGCAAATCAAGGGGCCATCTCAGCATTTGCTCAATGGATCAGGGAAACTGGACAAAAACCTGATCGAGATGGGGGTCATTGACCCGGAAGTACATTATTTGTTACAGGCATATTCAGTCTTTTTTTTAAATTATACAATGCAAATGTAAACTAATTCATTATACTATATCTTGTTTTTGTTAAAGTAAACATTATGTTTCTTTTTGGCGATCAGTATAGTCTCTAATTGTGTAGAAACAGTTTTGCAGCAGAAAAGATTTTACTTTTAATTTAAATTTGGGTACCAATTTTAATTGTTTAATTTCATCTGGCAATGCATTGTAAAGTAGCGTACATGTATTGTATGTGGATTTCTTGTAGTGAATATTGTTATAATATATAATATTACAACCTTGATATTATTGTTAAGGAATTTCGATTAACAAAGTGAGCACATTTCATTAATATGCATGGAAAAGTTAGAAACAGATCCTATATGACATGGGAATGATCTGAAAGACCTAGTGCGCACTAGCTCCGAACGGTACGGCAAGCCATACGTGATTTACTTACGTGATTTTTAAAAAAACAAATATTGTGCGCTTAAGTCTGCTCTGGGATGGATGTTATAAATCATTTTAATGTTATTAAATCATTATAATCATTAAAATGTTATTAAAATGTATAAAAATAAAAACAGTTTTTATTTTTTTCCGTCTTTTAATAACTTTCATTTTAAATACACCTTGAAATAATTTTTGAGATGGTGTATGAAGTGATAGTCTCATGCGATATTTTACTCTTAAACATTATTGGTCAAAACATACCAATGCGTTGCAATGGGTGAACCTTAGTATTTTGTTTTTCGTACTTCCCGCTATTCTGATGCCTGAGCCAATTGATTTTGCTGACTGTTAACGTCAATCCTCTAACATTCCTCCAACCTCCTCGTGCTCCAGCCTGCCCGTGAAACGTCTCTTTTCTGCCCTTCTGCACCTCTATTGCAATTTGTGTAGTAACCCATGATGAAACGGCCAACTGCGCCCCAGATTCGTAGTTGGAATCTGGATTTCGTAGTTGGAATCCTAGGATTGCAATCCAAGGCATTCCATGCGGAATTCAAGAGAACGCCTGTCACTTTCTCATGAAGAACTGACTCTCTTACTCTCTGCCTCTCGTTATGCCCAAAATTGCATTCCAGTGCTAATCATTCATCCCTTTAGCATTCTCCACAATCATTATCTTTATCTATGATTACCTATGTAAATAAAATAGGGGTATCTGTCTGTGATTTCAAAATAAGTGCATTTTTGTACTCTCATACATTTATTAAATTATTATTATTAAATTATTATTATTAACAAATAAATTATTTTTAAGAGTTTTGTATTCCTGTCTCCTCGCTGTAATTTTTGGAACGGCTGAACCGATTTCAATTCGGTTTTATTCCGATCTTTATGAAATTTTGCACATGTGACTTTCAAACCAGGATAAACTGTTTGCATGAGCTCTAGAAAAACTAGACCGTCTCCATTTCCATCCCCTTAAAAGAAAATTTAAGTATGGACACTCAGCTTTCTTCGAATATCTCGAAACCCTTGAGGAAATTCACGTGAATTCAAGTGAATAGAACATTCTTTTCACGTCTATAAAATTTCCTGATTTGATTCATTGAGATTCGCTTACGCAGATTCAATTACGCTTTGAGTAATTGAATGTCCGAATTGTTTCTGGAAGTTTGCCGGCAGTTCTCAGCAATGCATCCGTTTACAGTTTTCCGTAGAAACGATGGTGGTAGCAGCGATATTTGTAGCAAACACGGCCGGTCGGTGAGGAGCGGGGCCAGGTGACGCAAATTAAGACGGGGCGGGGCGGGGCGGGGCGGGGCAGGTGGGATGGGGTAGGATGGCGTCGGGCGGGACAGGGAAGGGATGTGATAGTACAGGCTGATTAGAATGGGTTAGGGCGAGAGTATATAAAATATAGAATTAATTCCTTTTCCTGTCTAATACAGAATTGTTAAAGATAAATATTTTTTGAAAAACATATGTAGTTTTCGTGTAATTTCTGCTCGGGATTAATGAAATTTATAAAAAGAAATTCTCAAACCGGATATAATTTTTTCCCGGATAGAGTAAAGGACGCTTAAAAATGGAGCATTTTGGTAGAACAATGAAGTTTCGGATAGTGACGTGGTGCAATGTCGAATACAGTGACAGGGGCCAGTGGAAGTGCAGAGGCGGGGTGCAGTGGGGTGCTGCGGGGGGGGTGCAGCGGCGGGGTGCAGCGGCGGGGTGCAGCGGCGGGGTGCAGCGGCGGGGTGCAGCGGCGCGGGGTGGAGCGGCGAGGCGCAGTGGCACAGTGCAGCGGCGAGGAACCGTGAGTGGCAGAGGCGTGGAGCTGGGGTGCGGATAGTGGGGGGCTAGAACAGTGCGGGCGACGGCAGCGTGGCGGAAGAGCGCGTTCAATGGCGGCAGCTGCGCTGCCTCTGCCAAATGAATGAGGCGCGGCGCCTGGCAGGGGGACGCGGCGCGGCGGCGCGGCGCTGAGGCGAGGCGAGGCGAAGCGACGTGAATGGCGCCTTGCAGCACAGAAAGCGCGCGCCTGCCCGTCCCCTCCCTTCCCTTCCCCGCCCCCGCCCTCGCTGATGGCTCCGGGCGGTCGCCTCTCCCCGCAAGCAGCCGTGGCGGTGCCGTAACGGCCGGCGAGCTCCCGCAGTCGACCGTTGCGGCCAAGTAACGAGTTCGGCGCTCCCGCAAACAACCGCCGCCGAGCGCACACAACTCGCTGCCACTGGTCGCCGCGGGCCACCGGCTCTACTCCCATTTAAATAGAATGACTTTTGACAGATCATTAGCAGTGAAGCGGTTATCCAATCGGGAGCTTCAATAACAAAAATTGAAGTCGCAACGAAGCTCTCGATTGGATAATCGTGTCCGATAACCATGTCTACCTGTCAGAAGTCTCTCTATTTAAAT
The DNA here is from genome assembly GCA_011170035.1 of Teleogryllus occipitalis. Lineage (NCBI taxonomy): Eukaryota > Metazoa > Arthropoda > Insecta > Orthoptera > Gryllidae > Teleogryllus > Teleogryllus occipitalis. The sequence continues at coordinate 79,428 of BLKR01002316.1, read as the reverse complement.
AAATGTATAGTTATGACTTTCTCCTATTTAATTACAGTGACTTCTGAAGTGCGATTAGCTGAAACGACCGTATACAATCGGGAACTTTAATATTAAGAAATAAGTTGTAATCAAGCACCCGATTGGATAAGCGCGTCCAGCTGATGATCTATCAGAAGTCAGTATAATTAAATCGAAGTATATACGGTACCACTTTGCCTCTGAGACTCGTCACATCAAGTGGAAGAGATCTTTCAACACTTGAATTCCGAAATCGGCCCTTGGTGTGACAATTTTCCGAGAAATGTTTGTCTTAATGTTTTTGCTTATGTGCGGTTTCTGAGAATTTAATACTTTCTCGAATCTTGGTAATGAGAGAAAGCATGATTATTTCCTGATCCCTTGTCCATAGCCTCGAATGAAGATCCTTTACAATTCGAGCTACATTTTCATCTCCAGGCAGAGAAATAAAATATATTTTGGAGACATTTGGCAATGTAATGATCCATTAAGCAATCTAATGACTGCTTCTTAATTATATTTTTGTTCCTATTACAATCATCCTATAAGCAGTGTTTCATTAAGCAATGTAGTTGGCAGTACGTTGCCAGCAAGCCGCATAACGAAAATACATGTCATGGAGGATTTTCATAGGTGGTAATTGAGAATACCTTTCTTCTTCTAATCAAGCTTGAATTAGTATGGTGAATCTGTATTTGTGTTTTCACTACTATTTTAAAAAAAAGATAAGCTGACAGATCTCGGGGCAGATGAAAACAGAGATATAACGTTAATTAATTATAATACTGTGTACGCATTGTCAAATACAAACTAAGTGAGTGGATCTTAATTAGTGGAACAACTGATTGGGTTCGTTAACGTTTTATTACCCAAAGCGTCATCAGAACCTCGACTCTTCGTACTGGTACGCAAGTCGATGAGCTCCAGGTCCCCCCGGCAATCCAGGTAACTTGGAGCATAAGAGTACACAGCTCCCACAATCGGCTGCCACAGTGGAGCAGCTAGCGGCGAAGTAATACCTAGTTCCTCTACCGTGCCAACGGACAGTGGGAGGTGCGCCCCGAGCCGCAGGACGATGTGCCGAGGACCGACTTGGGCCCGCAGCAGTCGCTGTGCCGGTGTATCTTGGAGGTGCTGAGGAGGTCACGTGTGGAATATGCGGCGTATGCAGAACCGCGAGCATCCCGTCCCATATCCTACCCTTCATGAAGGGCATGAGAATGATGACGTCACTCACCCATTAATTGTTTATGGTAAAAGTCTTGTATTTTGTTCCTCGAGCTCACGACATGCCTATGCTAGACTTATGGATTACACTTATGCATGGAAAATGCCTTTCTATTTTTGAAATACCATGACTATTAGCTACCAACTTACTACTCGATTGACATTGAACATGAACTTTGAGCTCCACTAATGAGTGTTATGTCTTTGTATTGGATGTCGCTCCCGATAATGATTCGTTTATCTGATCGTTGAGAAACTTCGCTAATGGCCCAAAATGATCTCTACAAACTTCGCTAAATAACACCCATGGTCCAATCCAATTAATAGAACACCCACTTCGTCTTCATTTTCGGGATTCTTTCCACCAACAAACTTATTTAAAATGCTTTCTGTCTTGTCGCCGTTTTCCATTTAGCGTCGAAAACAGAAGCCGCTTGCCTGATGCCGCATTGCTTCTTCGCGGGAACTGGTTTTCTTTAAATGTCGTGCTGGCGAGGACTATGGAATTTGGTATCTCCATGCTCCCCCCTTGGCAGCGCGCCAACCGCTCAGGACGTCGCATTTTGAGAAATGCGCTCCGAAGCCATCGCCGCACCGACAGCAGTGCCGGAAGTGGACCGGAATGAGGAAGAGAGCTAATGAAGGCGTTCAGAGTTCCGGATTGCACTTAAACAGAGGCCGCCAAAGTAACGGCGAGGTTGGTCGACGTCACAGAAAGAGGAGAGGAAACGACAGAAGAGCCCCTGTGTCTGTGAATCTGCCTGCATGGGCAGGCGAACTGCTCTACCACGCTCCGTGAAGTTACGGAGGTTAAGCAGCTCGAGACACCGAGAGTTCCAGGATGGGTGAGTCTGGGAGCACCGGATACTAATGGTGCCGTGACACTGGCCAATTGGGATAAGAGGCAATGACATATTAAAAAAATATGTTCAAAAAGAATTACTCCAAATAATTTATGACTGACTACATTAAAGGAGAACTACTCCATGTTTAATTTCTAATAAGACTTGGGAACATTGATACGGAAAGTAACAGAATTTTTAAGAAATATGAAAACTGAATTCGTGGGTGCCGCCGCTCTGCTTGCTCGAATGTGTTACGCAGGGAGAGTAATGTGTTTAAGTATCGTGTTTGCTTCATCGCGTTCCTCTCAATTATTGAATCAAGTGCAATGAAACGCAAACGAGCATAGTCCTTACGTTATTGGGGGAGACCTAAGTTAATGATATTTTGTGTTATAAGAGAAGTAAAGAGATATAGATACAAAATAGATATATAGGTAGAGAAATAAATGAATAAATAGACAGATTCAAACTGCAGTTGGATATAACTTGCTAATAGTTCAAACTTCCAAATATTTCGCAGTCTACCTTGACGACGAAAGTGTTTGGAGTATCGTCCATGAACGCAAAAACAAAAGTTTCGGGTTCGCGTAAGGAATGAATGTTTTCACCACGTGGTCGATGGATGGTTTCCATCTCAAACCACCACTTTCCCCATCATTGCATCCTTTCACATATAATCATCTGTCATAGTAATTCATCCCTCATAATCACCGTACCATCTTTCATACAGTGAATGGCGAAAGCAAACATCCACTGTAAACACCCACACACGAAAGGGGAGGCAAGTAAGGCTGTGCCTCCTCCCTCACCCATGCTCTGGAATGAGAGTGGTTCTTATCAAATATGGATACATTTTAGAGAAACTTTCTTCACAACTATGTATATCATAATTATTTACTCTACTCATAAATGTAAATTATTGATTAAATTAAAACGAAGGAGCATTGTATAAATACAGATTTTATTTTGTATAAGAAATATACTGACCTAAAATACAATTAAAGCACATTGATACATATTATAAAACACCCAGATGAATGTAGTAATCAGCCGTCAGCACAGCATCATAGATACAATTTTAGGTCAATGTAAATTTCGCTTTTTAATTGAACGAAAAATTGTTTCAGAATGAACTAACCGATCACAAGTATACACGATTCGAGTGGCTTGTGCGCATGCTTTTCTGGGACTGTCGTATATCAGCGATATCCAGTAGTTTCTATAACTGCAGGAGGCTTCAAGAAAGTTCGTTATAATGTTGCATTAGGTCATTATGGGTTATGAATGTATTAGTTCAGTTTCATTCATTTAGTGAAGTATTAACAATAAGATTTGTCATTGATAACATTCAAATGATCAGTGCACCACGCTACGTACTTGGTCTCTGCAATTAAATTAAAATATCAATTCAGGCGGTTTAGTTCGTTTTTACCTCATTAGTTCTTGTTTGTTGAACTGAACAATTGTTCCTACGTGAAATAATGACGAAAAGAATGCCGGCGGCGCTAGCCGAATTCGTTCACTACGCTCCGCGAAGTCACGAAGGTTAAGCGAATTCGAGACTGACTGGTTCCTGGTTGGGTGACCGGCTAGGAACCTAGGGATCTAACGGCGTCGAGCCCCTGGCCGAAAGGTTAAAGGCACTGACTGACTGCAACGTGACGAGATTCGACAAATACAGTAAATTATTCAATGATAGTAATTACTTGGTTACGGAGGATTACTCGCAACAAAAGTGCTCAACGCCCAACAAGGGTTAAGAGACGCGTTGCGTCATCAACGACACAACAAATTTCAAAAAAAGCTTCACTGCAGCTTCTGGGTCAATTACCCTCATCTCGATCAGGTTTTTCGTTCAGTTTCCTTGATGCTTTGAGCAAATGCTGAGATGGCTCCTTGTTTTGCTTCTGGACATAAAGGCAGCTGCACATCTTTTAGAATTCAGCGGGAAGCACAGTTATTCAAATTATCGTTGTCCATGTTGTAGCAGCAATAAGTATTATTCCTTCACAAAGGACATGATAAGGGACAAGAGACCAAATTCATAGCTAATTTACCCATAAAAATAGATTTTATTACAACGGAACGAATATTTTCATTAACAATCCTTGCAGAAAAGGATCATTTCTTTCTGTATTCAAAATTCAAGTAGTTTTTGGCTTAGGGTAGGGATCACAGAATTATGAAAACGTGCACAGAATTATCTTTTCGCCGTAGCACGTCTTACACAGTTTTTGGCGTATAATAAATACAAAAGTAAATACAAAAATCTGCCAGAGCAGGTATTGACGGAGTCAGTGGTTGTCAAATTGTTGACAACCACTGACAAGTACAATCTTTAAGTACTTTGACTTCAACAAAGTGGAGGCCTCTTGAAGGTGGATACCAACACGCATATTTCATCTCAACATGCCTATCGCTAACACGTCTATTGTAATGCAGTTATCTGTAATTAGTAAACATAACCTCGAATAGTGCATGCTAGTACCTGAGTATAATTAACTGACCGTGTTCTTGGCATACTTATACAATTTATTTGCAATGTAAGCAACACTGCAAGATTACTTAAAAATTGTTACGAGCAGCAGGAAGATCAAGGAACTCATTGAGAGTAGTGTTTTAAACATCGCCATCGCAAGCCTTTATGCTTCAATGAAGAACGAAGTATCAGTACATTTTCTCACAATCAGCTGTTGTGGGTGACAATCCGGAAATGTACTTGATATATTACTGGATATAACCAGTGTTTAAATATCACTGAGAAATATTGCTACTTTCTTGGGTGGTCTCAATAGTCGTTAATTTTACGACCAAGAATAGTATCGAGCCCACTGTTTATCTACATTAGCTTCTGTCTTATTTATTTGTTTACTTTTATATTTATTTACTGTAAAAACATGGTTAAAAGTCATATGATGTATGTGCAGAAGTAACATTTCCGCTCGTTTTATTGTCCGTCATGTGCACGCGATTTACTTAAAACGTTCATGGCTTTTGAGCCTAGAAGGAAGCATCTACACGAACCTCAGTTGACGAGGAATATCGTTCTTCGATGTAACGCACCGTTTGGGACAAAGCGGATTATACGGAACCACGATACAACATTTAGTGTCACATTTTTTGTCAAATTGATAAGCAGAGAACACTCTCGTTCAGAGAAAAAAAAGTATTAGGAATGTTCCGATTGCAACTCTATCCACGTTCCGTTGCATTGAAAAGCGAAGTGAATGTTTGGCTGATAGCCAAGAGCGGAGTGTTGGGTGTCCACGCTATCAAATAAAACGTTTTCGTGCCGAATGGAGTATAATAAATAAAACTAAAGTGAAAAACACTCCTAACTTTTTCATAGGATGGAAGCAAGAGATTACTTTTTGATTGCTTGCCTCATTTTGAATTTCCATTTTTTATAACTGAGAATTCAGAGTGACATTTTCCTTAATGTCACTCACTTTTTCAGTCGCTAATATTAATGATTGCTTTTCAAGGACTAAAAAGACTCATAAAAATCGATCCATGATTTATGAATGGAATATGACGCCAGTTTCAAATGGTCAGAAACATTCGGAGGCCAATATAATGATCGGTATGAAGAATGATTGACAACAATGTATACTTTTGATTTGGTGTGAATCACAAACTCATTTAGCGGACGTACCTACATACAAACATGTCTCTAAAGGTGACACACAAGATGCATTATTTGCCTTTTGTCAATTATTTTGAAAGGTAAAGAGTAGGCTAATTTCTTGTAAAAAATGCGTTCAAAGAGTAATGGGTGTTTATTTTCATGTAATTATTTAATTTGTGTTATTTGTATCTTAAATAAACCGAACCGTTACCGTTATTTTGTATCTTAAATAAAACGAACATGATAATTTCTCCTAAAGGAAGCAAATTCATGTTTGAAGACGGCGTTGAAACCATACAATTATTCGCCAATATTTTTTTGTCTTATCATAAAAATTGTTCTTAATATATGTATAAATGTTAAATACATTGTGTCCGTCAGTTGACTCATGGAAAGCGTGCTAGCTTTCTGATAAGCAGCCCCATGTTGGATTCCTGGCCGGGGCAAAAATGAAGCCGTACTCTCCACATGTCTCCCTACCTCCAGGCTCAGGCCTGGAAATTGGAAGCTAGGTAAAAGTGGGGTAATATGGCCCTAAAATGCTAAATACATAATACATAAATACATTGTTATATTTAAAATGTATAAATGGGTATTAATTGTATAAATATCCGTACATTTTCATACGTATTTATGTGCTGCGGACGTCGTGAAAAATACTACGCGTTTCTTCGGATTCAGTTCAACGTAAGATTCAATGTTTGGTGTACTAATTAAGAATAATAGTTCCGTCATTATAGATTCGTCTAACTCATCTTGTGCAATATTCTTGACAAGAACTTAGCGACCAAGCACAGGGGACTGATACTCAGTTTTCCCATTCAATAATAAAATTATCAATGGTGATTCAGAAGAAGTTAAGAACTGTTTTACTTTGTAACATAAGGCGAACAGTTGCGTTCTGTGCAAGAGATTTGAATACATAACGCTAGAAAATGGATTTTGCGATTTCAGTCACTTGCGTTATTTAGATCAACTACTATAGATTACAGAAAGCAATTACAAATTTTGTACAATTAGCAATACGGGTAGAGAAGAAATAAAAGAGGTCATCTTCGTCAACATACTAACATAGTATGTTGACGAAGATGACCTCTTATTTCTTCTGATAAGAACGTAAACAACACCAAATCAGAATTCCCACAATACGGGTAGAGGCGAGAAGAAAAGCAACGCTTTAAGCGCGAGTCCATCAGTGATTGGGATTGATTGAGAATGCGGGTGCAATTACGGCAAGGTGCCAGAAATTTATTTATGTTTTGATTTGATTTATTTTGTCGAAGAATGGTTAAGATTACATGTGGCGTATAGGGGAGAAGTACTATCTGGGAACGTTTTCTTGAGCTCCAGAATATTTTCCTTACATTTTAACCATAAATAGTCGAATGGTGAATAAAATTTCCAATAAAGATTAACATCGGTGAGTTTGTAACCAGCAGGAATATAAGTCGTCGGGTGAATGCTCTGATGATTAGCTTCCATGGATCCCATATTACCTCAATACCGAACCAATACTATACACAAAGAGCCACGAATCGTGCATGATGTTTACTTCCCTTTCCCAACCCCCTACCCAACTACAGCAGCCCATCATCTCCCATAATCCGGAATGGAACCCTATGGGAGAATATATCCCATCCTAACTTCACCCCGTAACAACAGTCATACGCCGACGGGGAGGTTTTGCAAATCCTCCAATTGCCCAAACCTAACATAAGGAAAAAGAGAAGAATTCACAACTATCGAATATTGACCTTGTAAAAGGAAGACATTAAAATTGCTATGAAGAACAGGTTTCCATTGAAACGTATTTGCTGAACTTAAATTAATTATGAAAATGCGGATGATATTCTTCTCAATATTTTTCCTTCTTGTCGGAGACATTCCTCTCGGAGACCAGCAGAGGGCCACCAGAGGCACGGCGCCTGCCGTTCGCGAGCGGAGCGTTGCTAGGGACAGAGCGACGCCTCGCTCGTCGATGGCTTTTTCTCATCGTCACTTGGAGGTCTTCCTTTGTGAACTACGGCTCGGCAAAGAGCTTCTCGGGGGACGAACCCCGTCAGAAATAAGCCCGAGTCGTCTTTATAAGGTGAAAGATTAAGTGAGTTCGTGAGACAGAAAGAAACGCAGAGGAAAGTATTGGACCAGCGAAGAAAAATTCCTTCTTGCAACGTGCCTGGAAACAGGAAGTATTTTTTGTGTCGACAGTTCCCGCCTCGCACCTACAGCTGTAACCTACATTCATTGCGCAAATTCCAGAGCTCCAAAAACTTGCTGAACACGAGAAGTCTGTCGATGTTGTTCGACCTCGACGTATTTCTTTTCGGCCCTACAGTGCGAGAAGCGGTAGAAATATGAGTGTTTAACTAATGCTGCCTTCAGATGACGTACCTCGTGACCTAAATCCGTCGTCACAAAATGGGAAAACGTTTTTTTCGTGATAGAGATGAAGATGTATTCCAAAAAAATACTTCCAGAGTGTTTTTCATAACAAAGTGTTATATTCCTTTGAAGGTGAGATGAAACATCAGCTTGCAGTTGAAACTTTGGAGGAAAAGATTGAAAACTTGAAAAATTTCTTGTAATATTTAATTAATTAATTAATTAATTAAAATATCTCGTAATATTAAATAGATACCTTGTTAGTCAGTCGCACAGTATTCTTTCATCAATGCACAGCATAGTTAAGATTCTTATTCCTAATAATCCCCTTTTTGTAGGATGGCGTTCCGACGTTATGCAGCATTCTATCTATACCTCTACAGTGAGCCGAGGAAACGACAGTTAGCCACTGAATATGCTCTCCTCTTACACGAACAGAAAGGCATTGGGGTGGGGGGGGCAGCAGTCGTCCCGGCAAATCTTGACGATTCGTGTCGCTGTGTTAGGGTCAGAACTGTCACTGTAGGTGAAATGTTATCAATATGATACAGGGTAAACTTGATTATTAAATTACTAATATTTATCGTGCATTTTTTTATAATCGCACCGGCTGAGTGGAACGACCCACCTCAGATCCAGAGTCATTATCGATCTCTCTGCCACGATTCTGATCAGATCTCAGGATTCGAGTCTTGACGGTGTCAGATTTTCGACACTAGCTATAGATTGAAATCGGACTGAAACAGTGTGGAAGGGAATTCTCCCAGCGGATGCTCTGTTAGTTACTTTTATGTTGTTTCTCCGATCAATAGCAATCATATGCCGGAGCAGTACCCTAACTAAAGGGCCACGGATCGCGCGCAAACTCTCCTTTCTCTTCCTTGTCTTACCCTCTCCTCTTTCTCACACTCACACGCACTATACTACCATACATGCGAGGAGACCATTCGGTTGCTTAGAGATTGTCTCAACTAGAGCGGTGCCCTAGGAGGAGATAACTGAAATGGGAGATTCTCCGACACGGACGTGTTTGTCGGCACCGGATCTCATCGCCCTGCGGGTAAAGAATATCACCACTTCAAAGGACCAAACAATCACTACACTAACTAGACCATGACTATGTCAGCCGACGTGCAGGGAAACACTTGTTAATTCATCCAAATTAATCAATCAAAACTTCCTCTAAGGAAGATTAACCAATTTCTATATTGATAAGATATTTTCTAAAATTCCGTTTCCAGAAATTCGAGCACGAGGAGGCTACAACAATCTGTAGAAGAAATGTCTCAACACATGCAGAGAGCTGTTATATTTACGTCATTGAGCTTTGACAACTCTGTTGTGACAGCATCAAAAACTGAAGCTTTCAATTTGATAACGGGACCTCCTATCCTTCGTAATTCAATAGCTGTCAATCCTGTGGAAATTTTAATCGAATTGTAATGATTTGTGTTGTTTCACGTTTGAAAAGTGTAATAGGATATTTTTTACGAGGAAGTTTATCTGTTTTTAATTATTCACCTTTTTATTGAGTTTTATATTTGAGTTACATTCCCAGAAGTAGAACCATTTCAGTTTCAAGCAATCACAGAATCGCAATTATTGCAGAAAATATTTGTATAAGAATATGTTGTGATATTACTTTGTCGTATAAAATATTTTATTTCAAAAATTTTGTTGAAGATATTTCATCTTTTAATATAAGATAATTCTTTATTTTAATAGAATTTGATTTTAATAGAAGGGTTAGAATATAATTTTTGAAAAAAATTATATTCTAACCCTTTTGACGCATGTGCAGAAAGCGTTTCATTTTCCTATTACTTAAATCTAGAAAATATTTTTACGTCAAACTAGTTGTGCAGTGATCTCTGCTTAACTATGCTCTGCAGCTCTGTCCAATTTAGAGTCATGTCAGGAACAGCCTAAAAAGAGCATCATTCTCCTTCATGAGCAATCCATATTACCTCGAATATTCTATTTCACTAGCCTTCATTTCTCAAATTGAGGTTATTTATCCAAGCTTCAAGAGACTGAACAGTTTTAAATGTTTCATAATAAATTATTCTAACTGGCAAAAAGTCCACAATTTCACTCAAACCTTCTCAAACTGAATTATTAGTAAAAGAGAGAACCCATGCAACAGTGACATTGCACTCGCTTCACTTACTTGTGTGATAAATGGAACTGTGATACTCTCGTTTTTCTTGACAAACAAACTACTCTCTTTACTGTAGGAACGGATTTATATCTCTTGTAAAAGTGTGTTTGAATGTGTTTCAGAAACGGATTGACGCCACCCTTTTGGAGAAATAAGAAAGGGGTTGCGACTGATTGAGTGGAAGAAGCATGAGCCGACCTTCCGCGTCCCTTGCATTGCGTCCTGCCCATTCTCTTGGCAACGCCTCGGACAGTATGGGCAAACTTTCCAAACGCAAGTTGAAATACAACAATCAGAGTGCTCAGCGACTGGGGGGTAAGTTTATTAATATTTTCTGATTTCAGGCGCATCAGGAGCTGTGATCATTCATTCTGTAAGGGGAGCATGTTTTATCACAGGGGGTGGCGGTGTTCTCCCTCCCTGCTGGATGGTGACATCCAGTGACGACCTACACGATGGCTTGCGGGGTTTTCACGTCCAGATATCTCTCTCCAGCGGGGCACCGGCCCAGTCGGAATGAGATCTAAGTTCCGAACCGGACTTCCGACATATGTGGTAGTGTATTGCATACAATTGTGTGTGTTAGTATGACGTGAGGATACGATCAGAAAGACGAACGAAAGATGGAACGCGGCCCATTGCTCGTTTCTTAGGGTACTGCATTCGTCTGGTGTTGATCGACGAAACTACGGAAAACTATCGATCACAGCAGACTGCCGCTATCATTCTCCTCCATACTGCAGCTGAATTTGAACCAGATATGTAATTAGCGTCGAAAACCTTGCACCGTCGGGATATGAAATCTGGAACCTCCCGGTCAGATGCACACAGTGACATCAATTGATGCCCTGAGCTCCCTTAAGCGGTAGAGTGTTGTGATAATACAGGATTCATGAGGTCGCGATCTCGGTCGCATCCGCAGGACGCCTTTTTCCCGCTATGGATCTCTCACGTAGAACCTTACTTGCAACAATCATATTCTGCAATAACTGGGACACTTAAATGCTGATGAGTGTGTCTGTAAAGTCCGAAAACGATTAACATTAGCTTCCGTAAGGGCCATTAGAGTCGGCCGGACGGTTCCTTGTCATGGATGTGTTGCCTGTCTTACAGACAGATTTTTGGCATTTGAACACTCGCAATCTGCAAAGAATCAATACTATATGCTCTGTAGATCACGTCACACGTATGGCTAGCAAACCCCAGTTTTGTGCAAATCTTCACCACAAAGCGCTGGTACAATGTTGTTCGCTGCGTTGTAACTTAGCGACGAAGGGGTACACTCTCCAATCGTAGCCTATACATGCAACCATTTTATCTAATCTCCTACACTGTCTTTATTTCTCGATTTGTGTCGTGCTTTCCTGCCTCCTGCTTCTCTTACGTGGAAGCTCTTGGGGCCACCGGACCGGGGCAGGCGTCCCTGTTTCCTCGCTCCCCTGCAACTCGCCCCCACTCCCGGAACCCCGCCCCCCACGGCCCGCCCCCGCCCCCCCCCCCCCACGCCCCGCGCTTCCTGCAGTCGGCTCAGCACTTTCGGCGGAGGGGAGCGGCGCGCGGCACGTGGGCGGCAGCGGAGGAACGCAAAGGCGCAGGCGCCGCGGCGGGGGCGGGGCGGGGGCGCGGGGCGGGAGCGCGGGGCGGGGGCGCGGGGCGGGGGCGCGGGGTGCAGAGAAACGTCAAAGAGACAGCTCGAGGGGAAGGCGAGGCAGGGGATACGCCGAGGGGGTTGCACAGAGTTAAAAGGTCGCCACAAAAGAGGGTCAGCAGGACAGCTGCGGAAGACCGGGCACGAGGGGACGAGAGAACCGCGGCACACATCACAACACCCGAGTGGGGTGATAAGGTCACTGACAAAAGGGAAAGAAACAGAGTAGGTGGGATACTAGTGACAAGAAGTGTGGGAACTACTAACAGAAGGCACTCGGAACTCCCGTTTAAACATGGAGGAGATTGGAGAATCAAATAAGTCCAGTCAATTATCTACAAAATTGGCCGTTATGTGAAGAAAATTGGGAGAACGTAAAACGTAGGGTAATGTAAATGAAGTCGACAGATTAATGGCAGAAAATAAAAGAGAAAGTGGTAATAACTGCGCAAACGAAGAGAGAACAGAAAATCCTATTAATGACAAAGGCAAGGGCATGCACTCCCGACTGTAGAGCAAAGAAGAAACACAAGAATTGCTGTCCTTTCTTTGAAACTTTTTCTCATCATTCAACTATTTATAGTTAAAATGTTGGGAAGAGGTCCTGGAGATTATGAAAACGTTCGCAGAATTCTCCACCATTCATAATATAGCGTTTTAATATTCCCGTAAGTGTAGTACATGTTTTCCCCTTGGGCGTTGGCAATTATCTTCACCTGACGGAGGGCGAGATCCGGTGCCGACCCCCAGTCGGATCGCGGGTTTTTCTCAACCAGGTATCTCCCACCAGCGGGACACCGCACCAGCCAAAACAAGCTTTAACTTCTCCCGGATGTGCGGGAGTATAGTGGATGTTAGTGTGTGTGTAAGTAAGGGGTGAGTATAGAACGAAGAAGAGGAAGGAAAGATCGCGCGCGGTCCGTGGCCGTTTTGTTAGGGAACTGCTCCGTCATTCGCCTGGTATTGATCAGATAAAAACACGAAAAACTACCCATCAGAGCAGCCGGCCACTAGAACTCTCCAGACAGCTAGTGAATTCGACCCAGCTGAGAAGCCAGTATCGAAAATCCTGCCACTGTCGGGGCCCAAACGTAGGACCTCCCGGTCCGAGGTACTGCAGTGGCATCAGTTGCTGCCCCGTGCCACCTCCCCGGGTCCGGTGCACGCGGCCTCGCGAGCTGCTCCGCCGGGGGCGCGGGCCGGGCGGCGAGCGCCGACGCGTTGAGCGCTCCCGGGCGGCGCGCGAGCCCTGCCCCAAACACGGCGATGTGGGTCAAGGGGCGGCAGCGCGCCCGCACCGGAAGTGCGCGGGAGGCGCACGCGCCCGGCCGCCCCGCCGCCCCCGCCGCCCCCGCCGCGCGGGGCCAGCGCAGCAGCGCAGGAGGCTGCGGGGCCGGGTCAGGCGCGCCCACGTGGCGCACGCACGCAACTACACGACGGGTGCGCGTGTCGGCCGTTTCAAAGGAAGGAAACGTCACTGAGAATACTCTCAAAAGAAAACAGGTTACAAAAACAAAATATTGAATTGGGAACAGATTCTGCATAAATTTCGCAGTGGCCGCAGAGATATTGTGGTTCTCCATTTAAATGCTCTATTTATATTAATTTTAGTGTTCATTTGTATTTGTATTTTTTCTGTATGTCTTGGTTTATTCAAATGGTAATTTGTTCGTTCATTTTCAATATTGTAGAGACACTGGTAATGCGATAAAGTCCCGAAACTCGCGTATGGCTGAATTTTCAGTTTATTAAAATTCATATTGTAATAAACTACTTGTGGTTGATACCTCTGCTATCCTGAATCAATAAGATCCTGCATGTTTGCTGCGGAAACGCTGGGTAATAGGAATAGCCAGTCCTCTCACTAGGACGAGGTGCAATTACATTGGTAGGGTGCACATTTTGTGTCATTGGTGGAATAGGGTTGCTGAAGAAGGTGGTGTGAGGTCGGAGTTTCGGGGTCGATAGTACGGAGTCGTTAGAACAGGGTCTGTGGCGCAGGGTCTGTGGTGCAGGCTCTGTGGTGCAGGCTCTGTGGTGCAGGCTCTGTGGTGCAGGCTCTGTGGTGCAGGCTCTGTGGCGCAGGCTCTGTGGTGCAGGCTCTGTGGTGCAGGCTCTGTGGTGTAGGCTCTGTGGTGCAGGCTCTGTGGTGCAGGGTCTGTGGCGCAGGGTCTGTGGTGCAGGGTCTGTGGTGCAGGGTCTGTGGTGCAGGGTTTGTGGTGCAGGGTCTGTGGCGCAAGGTCTGTGGTGCAAGGTCTGTGGTGCAGGGTCTGTGGTGCAGGGTCAGTTATGCAGAATTACTTGAGCTGGGTCATTAATGCATGGTTCGTTATGAAGGGTAGGTGGTGTGTGCTTGCTAGTGTACGGTCGGCGGTGCGTGTTGGGTGGCGAAGGCCGAATGGTGCAGGGTCAGTGGTGCGGGCGTTCGCAGGGCGCAGGGCGCGGACGCAGTGGGAAAGGGACGCCGCGCGGAGCCGCGAGGGCCGCGGGAGGCGCGGCGGAAGGCGGGACGGGCGCAGCGGGAGCCGTTGCGTATCGATTGCGTGCGGACGCCCTAGGCGATATGACAGCGACACAGCAGAGCCCGGGGGCGGCTGCGGCCCGTGCGGCCGAGTGCGCCCGGCGGCAGGGGAGGGGGAGGGGACGGAGTGGGACCGGCGGGGGAAGGGGGTGACGAGGGGTTGGAACAGCGGATGCGGTACAGCACCTACCTCACCACTGCCCCTCCTCACTTTTCCTTTCTCTTCCATTCCCCTTGTGGCTCATCAGCTGATCATTCCCACGCTCCTAAGCCCTCCATTCATTTTCACTTGGATTTCATTTATTTGACGTTTTGGTGTAATTTGTATCAAGTGGCTCTATGGCGGCTTGGAATCGTCTTCCCATTTACATTCTCTCACATTACTTTTCCTATTTCCGCGACCTTCTACGTTGCTTGCGTCTTTTTCATTATTTGTACACTAGACACGGCACGTCTGAATCTGCAGTGACCGCGGCATTTCAATGTGATGAACAAACTGACTGCATTGCCTCCCTCGGTACTGATCCCCAGACCCTGTATGTCTTCCAACCCGGGCTTCACAGTTCGTAATATTCTTGACACTTTTTTGATTTCTCTCGCTCCCCTTACATTACTGCATAACTGTCAAGATATTCTACTCTTGTTTTTCTTCTCGAAACTCTCCTCTCACCTCGCTCCAGGCGATTCCCGTCATTCTCTCGTGCCCGTTCCTAGCTCGTTGTCGAGCTCTTCAATATCTCGTCTCTCATGCGCCTCTGCCTCTTTTCACTGTTGCCCTATGTCGCTCCGTTCGAAGAGACTAGCGTAATTCTCTTGCAAGCCGTACTTTGCCCCTTGACGATCTCTCCACCGTCAAGTTATCCAACTCTCCCTTTCCGGCCGCGTTCCCTCCTTTGTGCGGCGCCGTCCCGTTCCGGGCGCCGCCGCCAGGCGAGGGGGGCAGTGGGAGAAGGGAGGGTGGTGGCGGGAGGGGAGCGGCAGGGGGGCGGGAGGGGCGGCTCGGCGTCCGCCTCCTCCGCCGGCTCCTCCTCGCCGCGGGCCGCGCGGGCGGGGGGAGGGGGGCGGGGCTCGCAGTGCGCGGGTGGCGGCGACGGCGGCGGCGGCGGCGGGGGCGGCGGCGGGGGCGGCGGCGGCCGATCAATGATCCAAGCGGCGCTCGCGCCCCGCAACCTCACGACCCACTTTCCATCGCCAGCATCCGGAAGCTCCCCCGCGCGCCGTGCCGCCCGGGCAGCCGCCCCCGCCGCCGCCGCCGCCGCCGCCGGCCGGGCCGGGCCGCCCACGCGCCAGTCGCCGCCCGGTCGCATGGCCGTCCCCGTGCCCGCGGGCGCGGCCGGGCGCGCCGCACACGCCGCGGTCGTGGCTGCCGGCGCGCGCCCAGATGCGATGACCTGCCGCGTCTCCCTCGACTCCGACGACTCGCTCGAGGTAACCTCCGGACGCACGCGGCGGAACGCACTCCCGCGACTGCACCGCGCCTTCCGGCACGCAGGGGCACGCTGCGCTTTGGAGCTGGCCCACATTTTGAAGCAATGCATCACTCGCCACTGCCATTGCACGAACCCTCTCAGGCCTAAGATAGAACACTGCCGATTATTTCAACAATAAAAGATCTACTCATAATAAAAGGTGAAAGGTATTCAACAGAAGTTCGAAGAATTATTTGGGGTTTTGTAATTTACTAGATAACTGAGCGCTTTTAATACAAATAAGACGAAACCTTTTTACTCTAGCTAAACTGCAGTACGTAGATTCTTTGCATTATTTTTATATAAGCTGTTCGCTCAATGTTCTGTGCAGAGAGCTGTATATTTGGGAAACGACAAGAAAAATCTCACATACGTCGTCATTTTTTCGCATACAATGACATTCGTATAATTTGCTTAGGATCCTCATCCCTGTTATGGCGCAAAAGTTAAACACGTAATTCTACACAACGATTTTCAAATCAGAATGCATCTAGGATCGTTAGAATAGGGATGGATGTTTCTTCATCACTTCAATTCAATTTAAATTTTCCTGCAGGTGGCATTTATCAGATTGATATTAGTAAAAATTTGTCGAAACATACGCCAACATTCCTAACTTACTGAATCTATACGTCACGTATCAATTTCATCTCGCACGAAAATTGTAGCATTTGGAAACAACCTTTTATCTCTAAATTTCGAAATCATTTGCTCTGAGTTCATTCAGTACTATGCTCCTAGAAATCCCTTAAAATCAGTACCGTAAGAGCAGAGGAATCTACTCAAACCCTCTTCGTACAGAGATAGCGGTATTTTCCTGAAATTAGAAATGATTCTGAGGATTTAATTAATGTACATATTAATTGAAGCACTAAATTTTGCACAATAAATGCCATATAAAAATTAAATTTATTAGAAACAATGTAGCATTAATGATATTACAATTCAAAATCACTGGCACCCTCCGGCGACCAGCAATAATTGCATATTATCTTTGCCGTTCACTGGACTGTCCAGTAAGGTTTACGGGTACAGCCAGTTCATCGGATCTAATACAATATCATTGGGGTGAAAAGTGGTCTGCTTTTGTTACTCAATCACATGCTCAGACGGTTCGGGGACGTTAGAGCATCTCCCGGCTGGTGTGGTACCATGCTAGTCCGAGATACCTCGTTGAGGGGAAAACTCTACTAGCTGACATGTAGATCGTCTTCAGATCTCACCATGCTGCAGAGGATGATCACCGCCACCTCTTCCGATAAAACATGCACTAGGATTACCTTAGCAGTTGACGCACCCGAAATAAGTAATCAGTGAATGAATCTCGTGCGCAGGTGTGGGACTCGCTGGAGGAGCCGCTGAGCGGGCCGCGTCCGCGCCGCCGCCACTGCCGCCGCCGCGTGCGCAGCCGGGCGCCCCTCCGCGTGCGCACCGCCCCGTCGCCCGCGCCCCCGCCCGCGCCGCCCGCGCCCGCCCCCGGCACGCCCTCGTCCACGTCGTCGGCGGCGGCGGCGGCGGTGGCGCAGCGGGCGGCGGCGGCCGCGGCGCTGGAGGTGTGGGACGGGCCGCCGGCCGCGCCCCCTGCGGGGCCCGCCCCGCGCCGCTGCGCGCGTTGCTCGCGCCTGTGCGCAGCCGCGGTGGCCGCGCAGGCCGCACACGCCGCCGCCGCCTCTCACCCCCCGCGCGACGCCCGCGCCCCGCCCCCGCGCCCGCCCCGCGGGCCCCGCGGCCTGCAGGTGTGGGCCAACGCCGCGCGCCTGCCGCTCGACTGCAGCCTCGAGGTGTGGAACGGAGGCGGCGCGCTGCGCGCCAACGCCGACGGCCTCCAGGCGCAGGTGCAGGTGGAGGTGGCGCTGGCGCCGCAGGGCAGCGACGTCTGGATTCGGCCTGTGCCGCGGCTCTCCACCCCGGACCCGCCCACCCCGGATCCACCCACTCCCAATCCGTCCTCTCCGCAGCCGCCTATCCCGAACCCACATAACCCGCATCCACCCACTCCCGATCCTCCTACTCCGGAGCCACCTGCCCCGAACCCACATTACACGAACCCACATAATCCGAACCCACATAACCCGAATCCACATAACCCGAATCCACATAACCCGAACCCACATAACCCGAACCCACATAACCCGAACCCACATAACCCGAACCCACATAACCCGAACCCACATAACCCGAACCCACATAACCCGAACCTACATAACCCGAACCCACATAACCCGAATCCACATAACCCGAATCCACATAACCCACATCCACCCACGCCGGATCCACCTACTCCGGACCCACCTACCCCAGATCCACCTACACCGAACCCACCTACTCCAGATCCACCTTCTCCGAATCCATCTACCCCTCAGCCACCTACCCCGGATCCACCTACTCCGAATTCGTCTACTCCACAGCCAACTTTCCCGGATCCGGCTATCCCGGAGCCGCCTACTCCGGAGCCGCCTACTCCGGAGCCGCCGTCCCCGGAACCGCCTACCCCAGAACCACCAACTCCGGAACCGCCAACCCCAGAGCCGCCTTCCCCAGAACCGCCCACCCCGGAGCCGTAGAACGGGAGATTATGTTTTGCTCATGGTGCATCTGTTGTCAGGCTGTTCCTTCTCAGAACTTCGGTGCCTACCCATAGTTTGTACCGGAAATATGTAAAATAAAATAGTTTTTTAGAATTGTAATTGTGATATTTTTTTACCTATTCCTTATTTAGTGATTAGACTCCTAATATATTTTCAATATTAAATCAATAAACAGAATAGACTAGCATTGCAAGTGCAATATGTTTACAGTCTGGTAATTAGAAGTAAATTAATTTGAAAACTAAAAACAACTAAATTTTCGATGCTTTGAGCTTTTTACCAATTTTGCACACACGTTTTCCTCTACACGATAAATCGCACCTGTTCACATAATCATGGGATTAGTTACAGATATTGGTCTCGCAGACAATCAATTTATGGCAAGAAGTATCAATTGATCGAAGAAAATAGGTACACTTAAACGAGTAAGTAGGGTACCAGAACGTTTCGGACAATTTGTTGTTGCTATGCTCTAAACTGACGGTTTCTGGTTTTGTTATGATTACTAACATCCTCGAAAAATGTAAGAGAATGCTCTTCTTTTTATAGTCACGACAAACACACTTCCTAAGAAAGCTATAACGTTAAGTAGAGCTGCATGTCGATGGTAAATTTATTTCTTATATTTATTACTTGGCTTTGATTAAAGAACTAGTCTGAGTGCGGTAGAAATGATGTACACCTCTCATTACTCGAAAGTTGTTTCACGAAACGATCAACAAGGATATTTCCTCAGGGTGGTATTAATTCAGCTTAGGGACAAACGTGACCGAGATCGACGATCATTTGGAGATCATTTGTCCGAATTAAAATTTCCCAGCAATGACGCTAGAGAGAACGGGGTTAATGGGTTTGTTTAGAAGCGCAAGGGAATATAAACAAACACACAAACAAACAATGAATCGAATGAGTGTTAAAAAAGAGAATTGGTTTGGCAATCAAGTAATTAACCCAGCGTTTGATTTTGGACGTTCATTGAGCGAACGTTTATTTTGATGTACAATACCGGGTTTATTTGCAGACCTCTATACCAAAATTGCTGTTAACCTGTAAACTGGTTTAATATTTTATTTCCTGAAATAGCCATAGCAAATCTTCGTTTAGACTTAGGCACGTTGAGTCGTTAGACAGGATTTGCACAAGGCAGAGTTATGGGAGCCTAGGAGGAGCTTATAACGACTTCGGCTCATAAATCAGTCGCCTTTGGCGCATTCCGCTTGCGGCGAACGAGGAGCTCCGTGACCGGGCGGCGCGTGGCGACAGAAATACACATCTCGTTTCCTGACAACGAGGCATTACTGCGCCTTTCCGGCAGGCGGACCGCCTCCGTTTGGGTAATGACGTAAAAGAAGGCCCCGGCGGCGGAGGCCAATAAATGACATGGCAGCGACGGCGTCCCCAGCGCCGTTTCAGAAAGCGGAGTCGGAGGTGGAGGGTGGGGCGGAGGTGGAGACCGGAGGTTGGGGGTGGGGCAGTTGCGCAGGGGGAGGTCGGAGAGGGAGAGGGAGTTCGGAGAGGGAGTTCGGAGAGGGAGTTCGGAGAGGGAGTTCGGAGAGGGAGTTCGGAGAGGGAGTTCGGAGAGGGAGGTCGGAGAGGGAGGTCGGAGAGGGAGGTCGGAGAGGGAGGTCGGAGAGGGAGGTCGGAGAGGGAGGTCGGAGAGGGAGGTCGGAGAGGGAGGTCGGAGAGGGAGGGCGGAGAGGGAGGTCGGAGAGGGAGGTCGGAGAGGGAGGTCGGAGAGGGAGGTCGGAGAGGGAGGTCGGAGAGGGAGGTCGGAGAGGGAGGTCGGAGAGGGTGGTCGGAGTCGAAGAAAAGAGATGGAGATGAGGTCGGAGACGGAGGTCGGCAGGTGGAAGGCAGTTGGCGAAGAACGAGACCGGAGGCGAAGACAGGCGGCGGAAACAGAGGCAGGGGGAGGAGGCTAAAGGCGAAGGCAGAAGACGATTGGCAGAAGGAGGTGGAGGGCGGAGGTGAGTTCAGAGCAGTGGTGCGAGTTAAAGGCAAGGAGTGGAGGCGGAGGGTGACGGAGGAAGACCCTTGGTGGGGGTGGGGTAGGGTGGGGGCGGCGGGGCGGAGGCGAGGCCTAAGGCGAGGTCGGAGGCGGCGGCGGCGGCGGCTCGCACCGGCAGCGTGGCCACACGCCACCGCGTCGCCCGTGCCGGGAGGGAGCGGTCGCCTGGCACCGCCGGGCACCCTCGTCCCGCCGCCGACGCCGCCACCGCCGCCCGCCCCGGGGTCAAGGTGAATGCGGCGCCGTTTGTGGCTTGGCCCTCGGCAGGGGGCGGGGGACACGACCCCGGCTCTCCGGCTAGATTAGGAGTAGAGGTTAAGGCTAGAGAGAAAACAACGATGGGAAATCGGGAGGTGACGAGTGGAGAGAAAGTTGACGACTCGGCGGCGGGAGTGAAAGACATTATTTCGCGATACCGGGCGCACAAATTGTTGTGGTAATTAGTACCGTAAAAGTAGTGCATGCATCACGTTATCACGGAGGGGGCTGTAATATCCCTCCTGCTAGATGGGGAGATCCGGCGCCGACCTTCAAGTCGGCTTGCTGGGTTGTCCTCAACCAGATATCTTCAACCAGCGTAGTCCAACCTCAGCTGGGAGAAAAACCACTCTCCACTGGTCTCTCGAGTGAAGTGTAGAGCAATTAAGTGGGTATATGTTTATTTACGAAATGAGGTCAGATCAAGGAAGAGGAAAGAATGATCGCGCGCGGTTCGTGGTCTGTTAGTAAGAGTACTACTCGGATATTCACGTGGTGTTGATCGGAGAAACCACTGAAAACTACCAATTCTGATCGGGAGGCTGCTAGAATTCTCCTCCGGGCAGCGGCTAAATTCGCCCTCTCTCTCTAACTAGTGTCGAGAACCCTGCCTCCGTCAGGATTCGAACCCTAGCCACTCCTGGCCAGAGTACTGCAGTGACATCATTG
Organism: Teleogryllus occipitalis; assembly: GCA_011170035.1. Classification (NCBI taxonomy): domain Eukaryota; kingdom Metazoa; phylum Arthropoda; class Insecta; order Orthoptera; family Gryllidae; genus Teleogryllus; species Teleogryllus occipitalis. The sequence goes on along the minus strand of BLKR01002316.1, from coordinate 58,024 downwards.
ATCTGGGTGACTAAGTCGGTAGGGAGTGGAGAGCGTGGCGAGCGCAGCAAGACACGTCGCGGAGGGAGCGGCAGCGAGGGAAAAGAAGTGGGAGAGGAAGGCAACTCCAGTGTGATGGTATTCCAGGTTCACGCTCGTGGCTAGTCCGATCTTTAAATTCGTTTGCAACACTGTCGCAACTCAAGTGTAAAAACTAGATATTAAGACCACACATTATTACCATCTAAATAGGTAAACGAATGGAATGTATCCATTTTTTTCTCGCGTGAGATTTTACTATAAATTCGGAGAACATTGATAATGGTTTGTGTTAATAATGCATGCAATTTATTGAGATATTTTCTCGTGTCGATTGATTTGAATTTAGAAATTAATTTAGTTCTTTCTCTCACTAGACATGCGACCATACGGAGCGAAAATATGATACAACAGTAGGGATGAAAAATATACTTGATAATGTGATGGAAAACCACAGAGATCAATGAATTTTGATATTTTCTAAAATACATATAGACAGAAAGTTAAAATAAAGCACTTGTTTTCACATTTCATTTTACTAGTTGGCATGTTTTTAAAATAGTCTGAAAATCACTATGATCAAAGGGAAATCACAGTAAATACATATTCTGTCAGTCATATTATCCTTCAGTATTATTATTAATATTCAATCACATTAATAAAAATGCTTACTAACGTTAAGTATTGAAAAAAGTGGTAAGTTTTCAACATTCATTATATGCTTCTTCGGACACACTCGTCGTCCTACTTCCTTCAAACTGTCAAAATTGACTTGAGACTTCTCCGAGCATGAGTCTTTCGAGACTTCGCGCCATATTTCATGCCAACTCCCAGCCCAAACTTCCCCTAAATGTTCGCCTTGGCGCTGTCTTACATCCCCCACCCTCCTGGAAGGCGTTGGGGAGCCTCCCGCTGGAAGACGAGCTCCCCGGCGATCTTCTCTGCGCTCCACGGATTTCCTAGCGAGTGCACGTCGAGCAGCTGCCAGCCGCTGCCACTCGCTCCACGTCTTTCTGCTTCGGCCCGCTTCTGCCTGCTCTGGGCAGCTCCTCCCCCACTCCGCCCCTCCCTCCTCCGCCCCGCCCTCCTCCGCCCCGCCCTCCTCCGCCCCGCTCCGCTCAGCCCCGATCCCATTCGCATTGTTCCTCCTCGCCACGATAATTTGTTACAGCAGTAAAGAAATAAAATAATAATATAATAATAATAATAGATAAATAATAAACAATGAAATATAACATAAATAACATAATTAAATGATAACAATAAAAACATAAATAATGATAATAAATAATAATAAAGAATGATAATGATAATAAATAGTAATAAATAATGATAATGATAATAAACAATGAAAATTAATTTTTGTCAATTTACCTTGTAAACACTCAACAATAATATTTTTTCCCGAAATATACTTTATTGATACAACTAACTTTCGCGTAGTTCATCACGACTATACATTTATCTTCAAATTTCACCAGAACGTGTTCGAGACTTCGCATTTACTTGAACGCAGCCCACATCGCATCGAGGTATTGCGGGCCAGCGGCCGGCGGGCGCGCAGGGGACGACCGAGGACGGGCAGCGCGAGCCGGGCCGGGCTGCGGAAAAGGGTCAAGTAGGGATCCGGCGCTCTCGGTAGGTAATCGTGCTGAAGCGCAGTACAAGGCAGCGGAACATGCAGCGGCAGAGCTACGGCCTCGGGAGGGGCTTTGGCTGAGGGCTGGTGGCCCACCCGGCCCCGCTCCGCCTCTCCCCGCACCGCACCGCCCCGCTCCGCCCTTCACGTTTCGAGACTCGCCTGCTGCGGCCGCCACAGCTGTTGAGTCTGGTCGGCGCATACTGCTCCCGCGGCCGTGCGGCCCTCTCCGCGCGCTGCGCCTCGCTTCGTTCATGCCCCTCTAGGCCGCTGCTCTGTAGCCCGTGCACGGGAACGGAAAGGAATTTGAAAGTCGGACATCTCAGGCAGGGAACGGGAACGCGAAGCTTGACAGGAACGGGAACGGGAAGAATTATCAACATTAATTTTGTCCCGGAAACAGGAAGCCTCTCGACCAATGAATGTACAGAAAATGGCGGCGAAGCTTTCCAGCTGATAGAGCGCGCGACCTGTGCGCGGCAATGATCTGGAGCGGAATTGAGAGTGTAGTGCGATTTTGAGGTAATTTACGAGGTTAGAGTGTAAGGGGTGTTTTGTTGTTCTGTTGTTTTAGTTTCTTTTCCGGAAACAGTATAACTGTTTCTCTACTCATATTAATGCTTAGAATTAAAATTCCCCTCAAAATTATTTTTTAGTTTCGTTAAAGTACACTAAAGTTGTTCGTTTATTGATAAAATTGTAGTTAGTTGTATTGTCCATAAGTTCGTGGTATTTTTTGCTTTTATTCATTCTTATGATATTTTTCTAATTAATATTCTTTCGTTAAATATTCATTACTCGTAGCAGCATACGAAAACGGACAGATGACAAAGGAAAGTGTGAACAGAGTAGCGTAGCTAAGAGTGCTTTGGTTTCGGCTGTTTCTTGAAGGTCTCGCTTATGCCTCTACAGATTCATAGCGCTGTTCGTCTTCCCGTTGGCGTTTATTGTGAAGCGCACCTCGCGTTGCGTTCCCTTTTGCGGGCTATTGTGCAGCGGGCGGCGGGGGCTGGCGCAGTGGCTCCCGCGCCGCCTCTGCCTTCGTGGCTTGCCCTCCACCCGCCGCCCGGGCCGTGGCCGCCGCTGGCGCCGCTTGTCGCCGGCGTCCTCCGCGCCCACGCTCAGTGTGCATTAAGCCCTGTTGGCGCTTGCTGCTCTCGCCCTTTACTTTCCAGCGCTTTCACTCCACTGTTCCGCTTCCCTAGTGTACGTCTTCTCCATTCCCTTTCCATCCAATCTCCTCAACGACCCTTGGGCCTTACGTCAGCGCCTGCTACACCGATTGCTTCTACATCATATCTGCAAGCGTCGACTCCGTCTACAACTCCGGTATTATCGTTTCCCCAACATCTCAGCACCCCGATCCTCCACTTCTCTGCTTCTACTCGTCAATATCGTTCCGTTCCATGCACGTCCTCTGTTATATTTTGCGCAATAGTGACGAAATCGTATTTAAAAAACGTTTTATGACATTATCTGTTGCTAACAAATATTGCTATCTTATCGTTTAGACGGAATGATGACCTCTGCGTCTACACCATCGCTGTTTGTTAAATATTCATCTGTAGAAAATAAAATTATCAGTTTTTGGCGTCTGAAAACTAGTCAAGAAAATAAGAAATGACTTTAGAGTCATATAAAACAATATTTTAATCAATCGTGCACAGAATAAGAGGAAATTACAAACCTTGACAATTCAATTAAGTGTTGTGCATAATTTTATCACGGGAGGTGGGCTGTAATATGCTCCCAATTGATGATGAGGTAAATCATCGGCCTACAAGTCGGCTTGTGGTTTTCTCTTATCCAAGTATCTTCCACCATTGCAGCATCACTCCAGCCGCGAGAAGATCTAAGCTCCCAGTTGATCTCCTGACATGTGCGGTATTTATTTATTTACTTATTTATTTATTTAACCTCCAAGACAGTTAAAACTGTATGTAACGTGCTATGGGAAGTATTGAGGTAGTGAAGAGCATATAAGTGTAATGGGTGTGAGTAGAAGGAAGAGGAAGGAGAAACCACGGAAAACAACTGAGCTGCTAGAATTCTCCTCCAGACCGCGACCTAATTTGACCTAGCTATCTAGCAAGTGTCGAAAATCCTGTCTCCGTCGGGACACGACCCCCAGGACTTCTCGTTTAGAGGCACTGTAGTGATATCAGTTGATACCCTGAGCCACTTCAGATGGTCAATCAGTTTAATTTTACATATAATAATATAATTCCATTCATAATACGTCCTAGCGCGTTTGGAAAATCCTGCTTGAAAAGCTGAATACTCAAAAATATAACAGTCGGTTAACAGAAATCTAATTTTATGGCTTGCAGCATAACGAACGAACTTCGACGCACCTGCGTGTTACGGGGTTGCACGCAAGCACTTGAGTGTTGCGTGTTTGCATGTGGGTATGTCTGTCTTTTTATAGCGCAATCTACAAAATTGTACAATCGTCGTCTTAAAACTTTTCTGCGTGTTCGAGGGGTAATTTTGTATCCATAAGTATCAAATTTATTTATTGCTGAATGTTTGAAATATAGAATCAACTTCGTTTCTTACTTATAAAAATCATCAATCTTTTATGAATACGTCTAAAAAGAAATTTAAACTGTGTATACATTTTGGGAAGAGTAAATAAATATTTTCGGTTCAGAAACGAACACAACTTTTTCAGCAATCACCCTCAGAGAGTCACGATCAAGAGGGAAGGATCTTAACAGAGGAACCCTTTGCAAACCACATAAATTTTAACCTACTTTAAATTATATTTTTAAATGGCGATTTAAAAAAAATATGATGCTGCTCTATTAATTCAACAATATTTCACCAAAGCACTAATTGTACACTCTCAACATATATTTCAGTTTTTTATAGGAAAATTCATGTATCATCGGCTCGCTTAAATAGTGACAGATCTTAAATAATATTTTTGTTAATTGAAGGAACATGTTTTAGAAAAATAGAGTATTTTTATTAGAAATCTATAAAAATAGTTTTCAGACAGCCGGTGTTTACGGGTGTTTCTCTTTGGCCGCAAATAAACACTCAGAATAAAATCCTACAAAACAGCAATTTTTGAGATGGTTCACTTTCATATGCACCGACGTCATGAACATATAAGTATCTGAACAAAGATAATTCAGTTATATAAAAGAAACATGAAAGCAAAACTTGTATAATATACGGAAACATATTTACTTAAATTTACTTCTAAAACTTACTCACTGGATGCGTATCAGACGTTCAGAAATTGTTTTCAGAAACAAAATTCAAGAAATGAAATTCACCCTTACACAACGAGAGCGATCAAAAATAATTGTCCACCAAGAGAAAATTTTAACGAAATACGTCACGCATCCTCATTTTCAAATATGAAGTGATGTTACGCTTTCCTAGCCATCATGTTTCTAAAGTGTGGTTGATAAAGTTAATCTTTATTGGCCATAATCTCATGGTATTCCCTAACGATAGAAACAAGGTGATTCGGAAATGAGTGACCAAAGCGAGTTTCTTGTGTTCTTGTGCAGCATTTGTATTCTCTCCCCTAACACGGACCTGGTTCTACGCCTAATTCTACTCACAGCTGCAATTTGGATTCACAGAGCACGGTGCTCTGTGAAGCCAAATTGCAGGACTGTGCCCGCGCGTTGGCCGAGTCGTCTGGTCAGCCGGGACGGAAGGGAGAGCGGACGATACAGCGAGAAAGCGGGTTGGAGAGACGTCGACTTCTCTCCGCCCCAGAGCTTTTCGCGCGGGTCAATATGACCTCTGACCCTCACCTCGCTCCTCCTCGCCTCCTCCTCGGCTGCGCCGCCACCCGCCGCCGGAGCCCAGCGTCGTGAATCAGCGTCTCGAGGCTTTGCGGCGGCGGCGAGGGCGAGGGCAAAAGAGAGGCGGTGAGCTGAGTGGCACGGAGGGAGGGGGGCGGTAGGAGCGGGTCGGCCAAGTGGCCTTGGGAGCCGGAATTACGCTTGTGGGAATGAGGCAGGGGGAATGTTGGGGGAAGGGATAAGGCGGGGGATCGAATAGAACAGAGAATTCGACGGGGTAAAGGGGGAACGATGCTTAATCGGAGAGAGCATGGCTGGGGTGAGGACTGGGTCGGGTGAGCAAATGACTCAAAGAGGTGCTGAACGGAAGATGCTGCCTGCTGACAACAAAGACGAGGGTCGGGAGACAGAAGATTGGAAGAAACGAGGACTCAATGGAGCAGGCGAGTTTTGGATAGAGGAGGGAACTATGTGAGGAAAGTATTTAAAGGAAATCTGTGAGGGTGATTATAGGTTCCTGTAAGTATTGAAAGGGGGAATTGAGTAGCCTCCATTTCTCGAAGATGAGAATTGACTGATGCGGCAATTGAGTGAGACGATCATTTGACAAGGTCAGTATCGAATGTAATGAGAAAACAATGATAAAAAAACTTAAAGGCGTTACGGTGGTATGGCAGAGTTCGAGAATTAGACGATAGCGACAGGAAACGTTGGAAATAGTATAGCAAGATACGCATTATTACTGAACTTGGAAAATGAAAGAGAATGATACTCCTGTGATTTGTTCAGCGAATTAAGTGCCGTGCAAGAATTATTGTTACTGTATATTTTCATGAGTATCAAAGCTAAATTTAGGTTTTGTGTTTTGTTGCACAGGCTCATTATCAGAATCAAAGGTTCAGTTTACAATGCTTCGTTTATTGTGGACCAAAAAAATCGAATTTATATGCTCAAGCGCAACGTTCATATGTTTCTGCCAAACATTCTCAGAGGAATATCGTAGGTCAACTATTTAATTGATTTGAATGACTGATTGCATGCCTTGGGGAAATCCCTTCTTTATCATTTCATCACTGTCAGGAACCAACATAAGAATGGGGAATAATGAGAGCGTCTACAAAAAGAAGGGGGCATGAAAGAGAAAATATCATTGAGAGAGAGAGTCGACTTGCTCCCTGCCGGGAGGTCGCGGAGATCTTCAAGTTTTCGATTCGCCCGTATATCTAACAACGAAGCAGAATTCTGTTTTTCTTACTGATCGCAACAGCAGGAAGATACATATACAACAATCAAATCACAATTTTAAATCAATGATTTGAACAAAATGGAAATTTCCTGGAAATTCCGTTATTGCCTTACAAGGATCAATATGACAACAAATTGACATTGAATTGCAAATATCAACTAAATTGCAATGTATATTGATAGTTCAACTAAGTTGTAATGTCTAAAGCATTATTGAAATTGAAGTACGATATTCAAATTAATTCAGATACCGTGCTTTATGTACTCAGCGAGTAACAGCAGAAATATCCAAGTAAGACTACAAAATGGTCAAAATGAAATGAGTCCTATCTACGCCGCTTCTTTTTGGAAACTCACGGAGTTGAAAACTTTATTACCAAAAGCCTATGCGTAAGCATCAAAAAAATTTTTTATAAAATGTATTACAAATAATAATTGTGTAGTATTCTAATTCTTGGTTCACAATTGTCCCGATGAATCACCAAAAGTTCTTGGCATCACTTATCAGAGTTCTTTGAAACTTTGTTTAGTTGTTCACGTGTTCACATTTTCATCCTTCCATTAAACTCTTTCATTTATCAGAGGAATCGATAACTGGTTTATGGCTAGGAACTCTTCGTTACTCTCAATGCAGTGGAAGTTTCGTATATTTAATGACAGGCATGCAGTATTTGTTTTCTTGCCACTCAATTTATAATTCACATTGCTACAATAGAATTCTAGTTCTTGCTCCGCAATTATAATATGAAATACTAGGGTCTGCATAACGTCATCACGAAAATTTGGTTAAGAGGCCCCTGTTACCCAGAGGCTCTTTGGCACAAACAAACCTAGCTCAGTTTCATCTATGCAGCAGTTCATAGCAGAAACTACATTTTAATTTTCAAATGAGCATATGAAATAATATTAAAAATAACAGTTTAAAAAATAGTGCAGGTTTGTGCATAACACATTAATTGGAAATACTCATTATTCATTTACTTATATTAATCTACCCTTATACTCGTATGTTTTACATTAGCGTGTTCTTGCCATTTACACATACTAAACTCTATATGGTAATTTAGCTTCGTACAAAAGTTACAGTTACAATTATTTAAAAGTTTGTCAGCTAGGAACAGCAATTGGTTTTTGTGATATTGCGCAGTAAACGAGGTAATGCATCATTTTGGCAATTAACGGAGCCGTAAAATGTGAGTTATTTATCCAATTGACAAAATCAGCAATTAAATGGATTGCCTTTCAAATACAGCGTTTCCCTTCATCAAAAAAGCAATCGGCTCGATTTTGCATGTTAATGTATTCTCCCTCGTTAAGAACGGCAATACGTGCGACGCACATCGGCTGGAAGTGGGCCAAAAGACCCGCATTGAACAAATACGGAGACAGCAACTGGAAAATCCCTATTGTCTCAAACTACGCAACTATTGGAGACAAAGAATGAGAAAATGATTGAGTTTCGCAATGTAGATTTTAACTGGAAGCGATGATGCTCAACAGTGTAGATTTTAAGTGTGGTATAGATGATTGATGAAGGTTTCTGGAGCATATGCCATTTAAAAAAAAAATTAAATAAAGTGAATCATGAAAAACAGTCATGTTTGTAATGCCTTTATTTTGGATGAAAATAGCAATTCTGGTTACTATTCCCATTCGCGAATTCTCTCACCACGAACATGAACTTACATTGTAAAAATTAATTTTTTTAAAAAGATTGATAATCATTTATATATATATATATATATATATATATATATATATATATAATAATTTTATTTCATTATTACTTCACATTTCATATTTCTCGACCTTTTGCAAAAAATGATAAAACTGTTCTCTTCTTACATGAGAAAAGTAATACAGATAAACAGAGTTGAGCCAATTCAAGAGAAAAATAACTTTTTCTTACGAAGAATTCGTAAAGCGTGAAAGTAAAAACATCAATATTCTCTTCACAATATTAGTAATGAATAATTTGGTCGTTTTGATGAATGAACAGTTTTTGCCCCAGAAGCATAGATTCTTGCAGAAAGTATTTTGTAATTGTTCGATCTGCTCGCAGCCTACAAATCATAGCAACTTTATGCGGATTTACAAGATTCGAAGCGCTGTTGTATGCTAGGGATTTCAGTATCATTAGTCAACAAAGAGTGTACGGCAAATATAACGGCCGACTGGCAGGGTAAGGTTCTGACAGGCTAACATTGGGCGTGATTGCACTATACGATACCTAAGAATAGAAATGGACACAAAACGGGTGTACACAAACGTAGTGCTTCTAATAAACGTGACAGTAGAAACTATTATGATTATAATTGAGGAGAAAATGCGGTGAATTTTTCCCATTTGAAATGACTAGCGTGTATGTTGTCAGAATTAAAATTGAAAGACGGCCAAAACAATTCAATCGGTTTATTATTTGTTGTCGGTGAAAAATCTGCTTCAAAATCCCAGAGAGTAAGCCACGGGTGCAGGTTTGGACCCACTGTGCATGGGACCCGACGCCTGTCTACGCACCGGATCCGGCCGTCATGGCCGTCCCGCGCATCCGCCCATGTGACGAGCGAGCCGGAACCGGACGGAGTCGCCACGCACGCCACTCAGCCCCAGCGATCGATCCTGTCAGCGAAGGGCGACCTGCTTTTTGCCTCGATTTGTGTGTTTCATCCGATGCGCCTGTTTCGGATTGCATTACCTCATTGATGGCGCGTCCTGGCTACAGCAAAAAGGGGTTTAACGTATGCACTCGCTCAAAAACAGATACAGCAATGCACACACGTAAGCGCACACAACAAACACACCAACAACATACACATCCACTCGTACATACTCGTATTATACAAGGACGTGTGAGACCAACGCTTAACCGCAACTTCAGGAATGACGAACCGAGGAAGGTTTGAATTACAAACCATTGCACTTTCAATTCTGTCAAAATGCAAAGGAAATAAGTCATTACATCTTCTATGGTAAAGGTTACAAATATAATATAGTTCATTGGCTTCCAAATACGCATAGTAAGATGAATTGAAATAGTAAGACCCTTGAAATGGTTGTACAGGTTTTCCTGTTTCCTGTATTTGGACATGTTGCCGAAATTCGACCTCAGACGTTCCTTGATTGGACAAGTCTTAGGCGGTTAGGAAGCATTATTTTGTATTTTTCTTTCACGACAAGGGAAGCAATGGATTAGAATGCATGTAAATAGACGATGATATTGTTCCCTATTTGATGCTCTGTTAGATAGACAACAAACAATCCTAGTTGTACCAACATTGGTCAAATGACAAAGTTTTTTTTTAGATTTTTATATCCATTAAAACAAAAGCAATGGAATTAAAATGTTTAAGATGGTTGTCAATTTTCGGAAAGAACCTGATATCATCTATTACAAGAAGTGGAAAGGACAGTTAAAACGAACAGCCCATTCAACAGAAAGTAGGACAATCGAAAAGCCAAGGTAAGAGAAATAAAGAGAGTAATATTAAAAAATCAGTTTCTCTTGTTGAATTTAGTTAATTCTGCATGATATGTAGAAAGAGAAAGGAAGAAGATATTGTGGTGTATCTTGGATATATATTATACGTTCATACTTGATGCTTTGAAATGAAATCCAGCATTAAGAAATTTCTCTGTATACGTTACAGTGTTGAAATCTAATGTTATTAGCCAGGATGTTGCTTCTTAACATTTTACTTAAAGCATATTAGAAGGTTTTTACAGAATAAAAATTGAGAAGTTTATGACTCATTTACTCAGTACTACATAGTACTTTCACAAACTTGGAAGATTTTTATCCTGGCAGGTAAGTTCAGTGTACAATATTGAAATTATTTCTTTTAGATATTATCTTGACTATTAGAATGAAATGTGAAAATCATTAAATAAATGGGGCTGTATATAATATTTTACAATGGACATGAAAATAAAACATGGAAATGGAAAATAAAAAGTCGGTGGAAATGAGGCAATTTGAATCAGAAGCTAGAAGAAACTGGCTGACTACAAACTAAAGAATTTATAATGAAAACATATGTTTAAACACTCACATATTTTCTACTAGCAAAAGAAGAATTGTTACGTACCAGGTAAATAAATTAATATTTTTATATCCCAAATCTTTTATTTTTTAAGAGACGTGAAAAAAGTTCATCATATTTGAAGACGTAGTTTTTATGCGGACTGCCATGATGACTATTCCAGATATAGTTGTGCGGCGGGTCAATGCCACATTGTCAATAGCGCAGGTCTGCGTAAATGTGCTGTGCTCACGTTAGAAATTGTTAACAAGCAATTTGCTGAAAATTCTTGTAAAAGGTGAAGGCTTTTCAAGGACCTTGGCTGAAAACGAGCATGAGATGCTTTGAGTAGGTGAAGAACGGTCCCTTTATGGCAGTCAAAAGAAAAGTTGATGAGGTTGGGCTGAGACTGTAAAGCCAAATCGAATAATTTTGAACTTTTGGATTCCCCCTAAATAGCCTCTACACGTCATCTATATTACTAATTTGGCATGTGCACAGAAATGACTAGCTGCACAGACTATGGCCATGTGAAATGTGTCAATGGCTTCGTTAAATACCCAGGATCTCAGAAAATATACAAAAAATACGAAACACTTCAGAGTTTTATTGAAAATGCAAATTTGTTACTGTAGGGTTAGTAAAGACTGTTTTTGTGAAAATATTTAATTTATTGCAGTGTTATATGAGAACATTTTGTTGTTGTTCTTGAGCGTTGTGCGTGCAACTTCTTAAAAAATCATTTTGTGTGGTTTTGTTCAGCAGCATTTTTGCTGCTTCAGGCAACTGATATAAATACTAAATGGAGTTCTGTTTACTTTTTATGAATCTTCATCATGGAGCACAGTCACCCATCCTAAAAAGGAGCCTCTGAGTAAAGCACAGGCTCTAGTTTGTTCTGTGAAAAAAAAATGCATGGCCATTGTCAGTGTTTTCTTGTAGATCTAGCTACCTGGTCTAGCCGAAACACAGCAAGATGGGAAGACTTCACGCATATTATAGTCCAAGAACGTCCGTTTAATGGGTTTTGCGTTATAAGGACCTACAGGGCATTCGAAGTTAACGAGTAACTGATGAAACACCTTTAAAACTGTTAAAGGAGTAAAAAAGGTCTATGATAATTGTGTTATTTAGCAAATTTATGGAATCAAAATAAGCTCACTTCGGTCTCCTCTGATTCATTATCTAGTGAATGGAACCTACAGATACTATTCATGTGTTAACGGCTAGTTAAAACCCCAGGGGAAAGTCAGGATGCAGTACTCAGAATGATTCAAAATGATGGATGATAATGAGCGAGAAACCTTAGAACACCTCGCATATTCTCTTGATTTCAGTCCATTCCATGTTGATATTATTTTGAAATTGGACATTTCGACCATTGCTAAGGAGCGTTAAATACATATAGTGCATTTGTATTATTATAACTTAAATTAAAGGTTAACAGTTACAGTTCCATTGTTTCGAATCTACCTCTAAGACGAATCAGTGAGTTTTATTGCATTTGGAGAACGAAATATCAGGCGCCCAGAGAAATGGGTGTCTGAGGTTAACCCATTTTGTGATATGGTACATCTATTACTGGATACATCTTCTTGTGTCCTTTATATTTTCCACAAGACATAAATACACACAAAACATTTATTAAATAACTTCTCATATAAAGACTGAGCAAGAAATGATTTCATATTACGTAAAAATGCTTAAATGTAAGAATAAAATGTCAAAATGATATAAAAATAAATACATGTAGACAGCAATTGCAAAGATTAAGAATCTAGAAGGGTGTTCTCCACTTAATTTGTAAGCTCATTACAGAATACTTGCATGGAAATTTTGAGATATCACCAGTACCGGACAGACAAAAAAGACCATGACGTTAATTTTTATATGAGTAATGCTTTCATTGAAAAGTGTTACTGATTTTTGAGATACACAAACCGTAATAAAATACATTTCAACTGTCAGTAGTCTAATGGATTTTTATGGTGTCACGTAAACTTGTTTGGCACGAATTTGAAACATATTGGAGTACGAATAGATGTTACTTAATTCCAAACGTAATGAATAATTAGTGATTTGAGAACAACGTTTTAATGTAGAAAATGCGAATTCAAATCTAGAAGGAAGCAAAAGCGTTATGTAAGCGCAAGTGGCAGAATCAACGCATGCCGTAGTACGTTGGCGAGCCAGTCGAGCAATGCTGCAGAGAGTATTAGAAAAGGCAGGCACATAGTTAAAGTATTGCATTTCTTACATGGAGATAATAGATTTCTTCAAGAGAAGTCTGAAAGATGAAATAAGAAATGGCCTAGAAGATGGCTAGCACACTTTGAGATGAAGCGAGAAGAACTGCAGAGAAGTAGAAGCAATCTTGATGCATGGACGTACATACCTGTTACATTAAGTTAAGTGACAAGGACAAAGCCTACATGTTGTCTTCTACCTGAAAAAATCGAAAAAAATCATTTTTTAAGTCTCTCTAATGACATGAGTGCATGGGACATAAATAGAATATCACGACAAGAAGTCCGATAATCTGGAATGATACTTTCAAAATCTTTCAAAATTTATTTCTAATTCTATAAAAATTCCATAAAAAATCTTTCAAGTAGCCCAAAATAAAGATTTAAATTTCACTGGCCACTCATGTGTGGAGGCATTTTGAACAACAAAGTTCAGAAGAAATTTGAACAATTGGCGATTAATTTATGCAACTCTTGATATTTTTTATGGCGTTGTTATATAGTAATAAGCCAAAAGAGGAACAACTTTAATACAAATAAATAAACTAATAACGGAATAATTTTATGAATATTTTTGCTTGTTTACAACTTGATTCACGAGGCATTACAATTAACAATAATTTGAGAAACTCAGATCCATTTCATATTTCCCTGTGACTACCCAATACTGGCGAGGTGTGCATTCCTGCCGGCAAAGAGGCGTTGCAGCTGAATCTTCTATGCGAGCACGAAATTCGTCTTCGTCACTGTCAGTAAATATTTGATGACAAGCGAATTGAACTAAGACGGGAGTGGCTATGGCACTGTTTCACTCCCGGGAATGTCATGTTTAACACTGACTGTCATGTTAGTTCACGCCGTGGTACAGACATAGAATTTCTTTGCATTTCTCACGTAACGAATTTTGTTACTATTTTGTAATACCCCCCTGAGAATTACTTTATATGAAGTAATATTAAGTTTATATAAAGTTAAAGTGAAATAAATATAAGAATATTTTAGAAAATAAATAATTGACACGTTTTTAGAGCTCTTACGATAAAAGGGAAGTTGAAGTCTCTATCCTAATAATTTGACGGTCAACACTGGGTCTTTTCAGTTGAGCTAATATTGAACGGAGGTTGAGTGTTCCTTAAAATTGCATAAATTTCTCAAATGCCTTTCAGGAACTACCACAATTATAACCTTATGTTTTTAACCAATCAATAATGCACTGAATATAACAAAAATAGCAAGCATGGTCTGAACTATTGGAATATGTTTTAACGTTCATGAACATTTTGAGACCTGTAATTGATAATCACCATATGGAGTCCCACAAGCAAAAGAAGGAACTGTGGCTATTGATTTTCGGTCTCTTTTCCAACCCTTTTAACATTTTCTCTATTCAAATAATCAACATTCTTATCTTATCATCTTGAAACCAGAACAGATAGTGCCATCGAAAGTGTTGGACCGTCGTTAAAATATAGGTTAATTTCTATAGAACCGTTTTCTTCAATAAAATGGTCCCATTAAAAATAATAATGTGGTTAGTAGTCGCAACATACGCCTTTCCTTCATAGACAGTATATCCACATTAAAGTCGTCAGATATTTCGCAGTATTTGAATTTATTTAAATATTCTTCTTCTTCGTCTTCTTATTATGATTATATAATCCCTAATTCAGTTATGTATAATTTATAAATAAAATATTTAGAATAATAGTATTTCGAAATTTATTATGGATCACTTTTTAAATTATTCATTGAAACATGCCACCAAATACAATTGACAGAATAGAATGCCATTGTATTCGTTTTGTGAATTGTTTTATTTCGCACATTCCTCTTGACGCAGCTCGGAGAGTCCTATTCTATCATCCTTCATTTTTGGAACCCGAACGTTTTTGCACCAGTATCATTCCAAATTTTTCACCCTTTTATTTGTAACTACTTCTTCAGCAGTCCACGGGCCAGGGATGTGAGTGAGAGTCGCTCTCTGCCTTGAGGATTACCTTGGGTAGGCTAGACAGCGGCCACTGGCGTTTAAATGTTTCACATGCGGTGTTTCCCTTCGCCCTTCTCACGATGTCGGAGCCTGGGGCGTCGGCCGGCGCGCTCAGGTACCATGGGGCCTAGCGCCCAGTTTGCAATTGGAGCCTTGTGAATAAATGACGAGGGCATGGCGGCAATTGACTAGCCCGGCCACCTGGCGCCAGTTATTTGACTCCACATGACCTTGGAAAAAAATCGCTTAGCAGTAACCGTTATTTTTAAAGAGAAATCAATCGAATTATTCATGTATACGCATGCATGCTACAACTGTTTTCTAAAAAAAATTGATATAAACTTTACTAATTGATGTGTATATAACATTAACATTAGAAATATTGTTGGATAATATGCAAAGTACTTAATTCCATTTCCAAATTGATTTCTCGTAAAAAAGTCACGAAATTTTGAGGACCGTTATTTTACTCAAATTGCTGTTTAGATTTCATAGATTGGTAAGCCTGTGAGTAGGGAAGATACACTCTTGTCGCATATACTTCTTTCACTTTAGAAAATCCAAGATGAATTAACAGTAATAAACTGAACCAAAACTTGTAATATTGAGCGTATTGCTAAATTTGTGTCAGAGATTTATGTGAAGATTGTTTGTATTTAATTTCGGAGAAATTTATTATATAGCGTTTAATAATAATAATTGTAGTTTGATATTTTATTTAAACACTTTTATTTGACTAAATATTTATTTACTAAACTGTATTCATCAGTACTAGTTTAATTACTGTGACACTAAAAGAATAGTTTTTTCACCCACATGAGTAGATATGACGTTTCAAATGTAAATGCATCTATATTACTAACTTTCAATGCCAGCAGTAATTGAAAGAAGACTGCAGCTCTAAGACATATGGAAAGTGTTCATGGTTATGATTTAGATACTCAACAATTCGGGAAAAAAATCGGCACAAATCTTATGGAAATGAGGTTTCGGTCAAATTGAAAATTTAGTATGATGTTCCTTAACTCATACGATCAAAACTCGTTATGGCCGTTAAGGAAAAAAAGTTTTTTTTAAATCTAATGTACATTTTAAAACTGAGATCATATCGATGTGTCGGATGATAGAAATGCACATATGTGCTCTCAAAGCGTATTCAAATAAAAAAACCTCACTTGTTTAGACTTGTGAATTATGACATTTCAAATTCCGAGAAGTAACTGAATTTAAATGTACTGTTATTGCATAGTGAAAGTTAATATTTACGATAAAAAGATGTGATGCGAAAAATGAGGTTCACTGATTCGCGTGAATCAGTGAATTTCACTGATCTCATTGATTCACTGATCCACGTGACGCGGTTATGCTTATCAAACCGAGTAAGTCTATTTATAGAAATTTAGATTATCAGATATTTATATCTTACAACAACGACAACGAAAATCTGCAAGGAGATGACTACCTCGATCGGTAATTCATTCATGGTTATTATTGCAGATGCAAATCAGTAGGCAGAACACTTGAAAGTTGTGCTCATGTAGCTAGTTTCTTATGGTACTTAGGATATGCTAAACATCAGCAAAATATTCGATATTAAACTACTGCTCTTGTAGAAAACATTTTAGGTACAGCATTCAGACCAGTTCCCATCGATTCGAATGATTGTGATGTCGTAAACTTTGAAGTAGAGAATTGAAATGCAAAAAAAGTTCGATGAACGTGAGAGGCAAAGGAACTCATGATAATCAAGCACCCCGATAGTGAAAGGCAAGGGGACTTACAGTATGATTCACCCTACCGCATACTTACAGATGATTCACCGTACTGCGTTAGGCAAGGTGACCTACGGTGATCGGAAAATGAAATAACATAATTAACAACTCAGAACAAGTGAGGTTGTTGCATTTAAACACGACTTGAGTGCACATATGTGCCTTTCTACCACCCGACAAATCAACATGATCTCCGTTTTAAAATGTAGTACATTAGATTAAAAAAAGTTTCTCGGCTTAACGGCCATAACGACTTTGGATCTGTATGATCGAAAGAACAACGTACTAAAATTTCAGATAATTTGACCGAAACCTTATTTCCATAAGATTTGTGCGGGGTTCTTTAAGAAAAAAAAAAAAAAAGAAAAAAACAACGAAAGTTTCGATTTTGATTGAAAAATGCAAATATTGATGTTACTCCGTTTATTCTGATTCCGTTTATACTGACCGTATCGAGTGCGTCACTTAAATCCAGTGTGTCACTGGTTACGACACATTTCACGTCATGGGAGGGCAAATCTTCAAGGAACATTTAATATTTTCTATAAACGTGTTGCCTTTGAGATCAGCAACTTTTCGATAGTCTCGGAAAGAAGAGAACTGTTGTGTACTATTATGTCATATTACAGTATTACTCTTTTGTCAAAATAATTAATTAATCTTAGTGTTTCACAAAAGTATTATATTTGTTGTTCTTGAACAGTGTGGTATAACTTTTAGTAAAACCTTTTCATGTGTTTCATATTCCATTATCTTATCTTACGTGATCTTATCCCATTATGGAGTAGCAGCAATGCATATAATAAAATACTTCGAATGCCAGGTAAGAAAGAAAGTTGCGCAATTTAATCGATGACATCAACAAAATTAACAGTCCTCTCTTTCTGGATCAAGTTCTCGCAGGGGAGCATATGCAACCCGCAATGGTTCAAAGTATAACGGGCGACAGATAACATTGTTTTGAAAGCCTTCCAAAAACTGTTACCATTCACTCAACATGTAGGTATTTGTTGTATTAAGAGTTTTTTCTGTAATAAATTAATTCCTCATGAGACACAGCTTAGGCGTCAAGACCAAAACGGCTTGTCCACACAATTGAGTTCGAAAAATTAGTGTATTTTACCTCACATTATATTACATTTAATCAACAATACGTTCTTTTGATTAGAATATATGAATTTATTTCATATAGTCATTGAGGAAATATATTATTGGAAAACTGTGGATCTGGGTACATGAGAAAGAACTTGCACATTATTTGTCAATGTGTACGTCACTTTATAATTCTATTTATGACTGAAAAATAAAATTTCCTCGCAAATATTTGCATTCATTTGCTTGTGAACATTCGTGCATGTTACTGAATTGGAAAGCATATAGATAATTATGATAGCATGCATTCGAGAAACAAATTTATCACTGTTTGCTTTTGAATTTGATGAAATATTCTCTGACAAGAGGTGACAGTTGCATTTTTCTTAACGTTTTATTGCCATTTTTGATTCTATGTTTTATACGTTTATTTTACACATTTCAGTAGGTAATGTAGCACGTGAACTTTCGAATGCAAATGTCAAGCGTGATTCAGCGATCATTCAAATATTAAGCTTCTATATTTAATCACTAAATATTCATATTGGTCACGTTCGCTTTCAAAAACTGTTGACTAATGTTACAAAATATGTATCACAACTGTGAAATGGTGCACTTCCACGTTTTTACGTGTTATTTCAATCACATTAATATATATGGGGCTCAGAGAAAAACGAGCTTGTGACATTTTGTGGAAAAATAATTTAAAGGCGTAATTGAATACTAGAAACCGAGTTAAATTGGAGAAAAAATATTCCAAGAACTACCTATTAGGTGTGATGACCTCTGCTGACCGAAAGTTAAATTGCTTTTAAAATCTATTTTTTGTTTGAAGAAAGGTAGTCTAAGTAGACGTATTTCTTGTGTTTTTTATGCATGAGCATGCACTATTATTCAGACAATGAACGAAAATGATGTTAATAATACATGTAATAATGTAATAAAGGATGACGTAAGTGATAGTAAGGTGGTCAATAGGAGAGAAATTAAATGAATCAGACGAGAGAAAATATTTTCTTTCACAATTCATGACACGCAGGTTCAAAAGGTACAGCTGCAGGGTGTGACACGATTACTGAATGTAGTAGGGATGATCAGCGTGAATGAAAATTAATCAAAAATGTAGTACAAATAAAGAGTTAATTAAGTTATGATTATCAGTTAAGTTGTCAACAGTTTTCGTTGTGAAATTTTGGGTATTTTCTTGGAGAATAACTTAAAATACAGAGTTAAAAACAAATGTATATTATGCAACCTTATTAATAAAGTATATGAATTATAAAGCAAACTGTATTTTCTATATCTGTAAATCATCATTTATTATTATGACTTAAATATTGTGTTGTCTTTTAGAGAAACTTATAATTCTGAGGTGCGCGTCTATAGAAGCAACAAGTATTTCTATACCTATACATCCTCTTCTATTTCATGTATTACTTTGATTATAATTTAGGGCAGTGAATTGGTTGCAGTCATCACATTGCATAGGAAGGCGGAGCGCCGAAGTGAGAGGTGGGCGATGGGCAGTGAAGGGGGCGCAGATACCGGGAGAGGTGGCTGAGGACATCAACTAATGTCACTACAGTGCCTCTGACCGGGACGTCCTTGGTTCGAATCTCGATAGTGGCAGGATTTTTGATCCTAGGTAGATAGCTCGATTTCTGCCGCTGTCTGCAGGAGAATTCTAGCGGCCCGCTGTTCTGATCGGTAGTTTTCCGTGGTTTCTCCGACCAACACCAGGCGAATGCCGCAGCAGTAGCCTTACAAACGGGCCGCGGTCCGCGCGCGATTTTTCTTTCCTCTCCCTTACCCTATTCTCACCGATTACTTACACACACTTTCACTACCATGCCCTGCATTACCACACATTCTGGGAGACCGACCGGGAACTTAGATCTTGACCCGGCTGGGGAGGCGCGGTGCCCCGCTGGTGGGAGGTACTTGGTTGAGAAAAACCCCGCTAGCCCACGGTAGGTCGGCGTCGGATCTCAATATCTTGTGCCGGAGGATCACCGCCACCTACCGAGGAAAAACATGCAATACACTAACGGAACTAACGACAAAAGTAGTTGACGGGCCCGTAATCATGAATCTATCAATCAACAAAAAAACGGGCGCAGGTGAGTGAAGAGAAGCAAAGAGCCAGAGAGCGACGAAAGACAAAAAAACGCAGAAAGCTGGAGGGGAAAGAGTGATGTAGGAGAATGAAGGAGGTCACAAAAGTACTCATGAGAATGCAGTCAAACTTTTGGGTGAGGATGAGAGGGAAGGAGGTCGCAGGAGGACGCAGGCAGGTTTAGAAGGGGATGGAGGTTGTAGAAGGACGGGCAATGAGAAAGCTGGACAAAGGAGGCAGGGAAGGAGCGTGTAAGCTCGCGATGGTAGGCCATAGCGCTGACTCGGCCAAGCGGTCGCGCAGCGTCCTGCCTGATGGGTGGGCGGGAGGGAGCGGCGGCGGGCAGAAGGGTTGGTGGATGGGTGGATGGGTAGGTGGGCGACCGGGCAAGTGGACGGGCGAGTGGGTGAGTAGGCGCGCCAGCGGGCGGGTAGGTCGGGGGGCGGGTGGGCGGTTGGGTAGGCGGGTAGGTAAGTGGGTGGGTAGGCGGGTGGGTAAGCGGGCGGGCGGGCGGGCAAGTGGGAGGGTAGGCGGACGGGCGGTCGGGCGGGTTGTGCGGTCGGTCCGTCGGTCCGTCGGTAAGTCGGTCCGTCGGTCCGTCGGTCCGTCGGTCCGTCGGTCCGTCGGTCCGTCGGTCCGTCGGTCCGTCGGTCCGTCGGTCCGTCGGTCCGTCGGTCCGTCGGTCCGTCGGTCCGTCGGTCCGTCGGTCCGTCGGTCCGTCGGTCCGTCGGTCCGTCGGGCCGTCGGTCCGTCGGTCCGTCGGTCCGTCGGTCCGTCGGTCCGTCGGTCCGTCGGTCCGTCGGTCCGTCGGTCCGTCGGTCCGTCGGTCCGTCGGTCCGCGGGCGGGCGGGCGGGCGGGCGGGCGGGCGGGCGGGGCGGGCGTGGGCGGTATCTGACGGGCGCGCGCCGGGCGGCGGCTGTGGTCGTGGGCGCAGGGCGGGGTCGGGGGCGGACGCGGCAACGGCGCGAGCGCGACCTAACGGGATCTTGGGCTTCGGGCTTCAGCTCGACTTCATCCGCGAGTAGTCTCCCCGCGCGCGCCCTCTCCCTCCACTCCACCCGCACCCCGCCCTGCTGTCCCCGCCCGGCCCCTCCCTGCTCCGCCCCTCCCCGCCCGCCCGCGCGCGTCCTCCGCCGAATCCAAGACGGCCGTCTGGGGCCGCGGCCAGCGCCTCGCCCACGCCGCCGCTGCGCCAGGGGTGGCCACCTCTAGCGGCAGGGCTGCCAAGGCCTCGCGCTTCTTCGCGCTTTTCCTCAAAGAATCGCTGCGGCTGTTTTCTACGCAGCTTCTGAGCAGGTGTCTTAATTAGAGAATACTTTTGGTTCGTTGTTAGTGGTGTGCATACATTCTTAGAATGCAAATCGATTAAAAATTTTGTTCTTTTAGTAGGGTACGTTATCCTGTTATATTTTAAAACGATTCTGTATTGAAATCTTGAATGTTGTCATACGTTTGAAAAGGTAATAAAGAATTATCTTGTTAAGAGTAGTCTCCTTGCCAGCAATTTTTGAGAAAATGCAATTTGAGCGTTTCTCCAAATGCGTAAATTTGAGCTCACTTTCACAGATAACTGTTGAGTTTTCGTGAAACTTTATCTGACATTATTTACTACACATATACTCATAAAGGCAATAATGTCAACAAATTGCCTCTAATGTAAATATTAACAACGTGAGATATAAGTCAAAACATTTTTTTGTAATTTTTGGAAAGAAGAAACAGAATAGGGCAATATGGCGTTTATGCCATCTTATAGGGTACATTTAGCAATTTCCCTAACAAAAGTTTAAATAAAGAATTTGGAGCGGTTTCTGAGAAAATCTTGTTTTAGTTATTTTTTAAAATTGCATATATTGCACGCAATATTGCTCGAAAACTACTAAAATTGTCAAAAAATGTACATGGCTTGAAAGAACTGATTTTGCACAACAAGTTTCATTTAAAGAAAAAATCTGTCTTTAATTTTGTAGTTGAAGAAAGACGCGGAAAAAATTCACTTTTCAAATTTTCGAAAATTCAGAGTAAACCGTGAATATAGAACCTACGCCACCTTTATAAGTGCATTTTACTCTATTCTTACCAGAAATTTAAAGAAAAAAATTGGAACCGTTTTTGAGAAAATTTTGAATATGTTCGGGGGGCTTCACGTAAGGTACCCCCAAATTTCAAAGAATGTTTTTTCAAAATTTTAAAGCTTCTACTCGAGCCAGGTAGACATGGGTTTCTTCAATTTCCAAAAGATACTATGCATGGTTTAGGCGTTAGTGGTGTTCACAGACGGACGTTTAAAAAAAAACACTTTTCGGTATCAGGCGTGTATTTCCGTTGAAATTTCGAAATCGATTTTCCGCAGCATTACATAACTTTCTCGAAATTGCATATTACTCTGTATACGTAGTACGTATACGAGAAAGTAAAGGGGACCGGCCCTAAGACGCTTTTCTCAGGGACGCCGGACGTCACATAAATCTCGTCGAATATAAAGTCATAAATTCAAACTCGCTGGGTCCGACTGCGGAGAAATTTCCTAATCCAGATGACTTAAGGTATAACACTGTCGAGATAGAAAGTATATGAACGTGGAAAGAGATGGTACTGTTGTAGCATTGTATACGAGTGAGAGGATATTTTTAAATAGTCAAGAATGCTTCAATTTGTCTTTGGAATAACGTTGGCCATTGTCATAGGATGTGCGTTTGGCCGCATGTTCCATCAGCAAACGATTCTGTCAGTGGTAACTGGATGTGGAATATCTGATAGTATCTGTCGAAAAGGGAGTGTGAGAAGAAAGTCTCTTCGGGAACCCCTACATCTAACGAGTGTTGCCTTGAAAGTGCTGTGTTTGTTTCAGTTTCAGTTTCTGCTAATAAAAAAGATGGGTATTAATATAAACATGTATCGTTATATCTATAGTACTTGAAATTTTTAAATCTGTTGCTTCTGTTTTGAATTGACTTGAATCGTTTATTTTAAAGTTGGTATAACAGACCTCTATAAACAGTTTTTAATTAGTTTGCTTATATTTTATTCTAGTTGATTTAGAGCTCCCTAATTTGAATTTTACTGTTTTAGAATTTTGTTTACTTCAGTTTTTAAATATCTGATCTTCTCACGCTTAGGCAAAAACGTCTAAGATTGCGCTTGCTTTTAATTAACTTTAATATTCTAAGGGAAAAGTACTTTTAAAACTGTATTTTTTATTCTGAATGGCAAAGTTCATTACAAGTAGAATTTTGTAAAATCTCAATGAGTGTTCATACATGATAGTTTAAATATTTTTGAGAAATATTAGATTTACATTCATTTGTTTTTTTAAATTATGGCCAGTTCACGTGGTGAACCTAAGTATCTGCGGAATGTTTATTGATCGGTTACATATTTGTTGTTTTGACCACTAAGATGATATAAGCGTCAAATTCAGACACAGCTAGTTGTTAAACTGGTTGGTTGAAGTCTTTTACTATTATTACGTCTAAAACATCTGGAACTATATTGCAATTGGAAATGTAATGGTTTGGTTGCGTAGTGCAACGCTTTGTATATCATTGACTTAAGCAAATATCAGTAAATCGTTAACCTTGTGAGGTCGTAGAATTGCATCCTCACAAAACAAACTATGATATGTGAACACGCGTGACGAAAAGCTTTTTCTCCACCGCTTGGCGCGACGCGTACCTTGCGATAAAAGACATTTTATCGCGCCCAAATCAGCCGCGCTCTGGCCGGCGCGGGGCGGCGTGACGGCGCGGCGGAACGGGGAGGTCTGGAGGGGCGGCGGAGTGGAGCGGTGTGGCGTGGCGGGGCGACTGGTGGGGAGGCGGGGCGACTGGTGGGGAGGCGGGGCGACTGGTGGGGAGGCGGGCGGCGCGACGTGACCGGGGGATGTGGCGGCGAGGCGAGGCGGAGAAACATGACAGGAATGGCGTGGCGGTGGGGCGAGGCAGAGCGCCGGAGCGTGGCGACTGGTGGGGAGGCGGGGCGACTGGTGGGGAGGCGGGGCGAATGGTGGGGAGGCGGGCGGCGCGACGTGACCGGGGATGTGGCGGCGAGGTGTGAGGCGGGGAAACATGACAGGAATGGCGTGGCGGAGGGTGGTGGGGAGTTGGGGCGACTGGTGGGGAGGCGGGGCGACTGGTGGGGAGGCGGGCGGCGCGACGTGACCGGGGGATGTGGCGGCGAGGCGAGGCGGGGAAACATGACAGGAATGGCGTGGCGGTGGGGCGAGGCAGAGCGCCGGAGCGTGGCGAATGGTGGGGAGGCGGGCGGCGCGACGTGACCGGGGGATGTGGCGGCGAGGTGTGGCGGGGAAACATGACAGGAATGGCGTGGCGGAGGGGCGAGGCAGAGCGCCGGAGCGTGGCGCCGGGGCGGGGTGGCGGAGTGGGGTGGGGGGGAGGCGTGGCAGGGCGGGGCGGTTTGGCGGGGCGTGGTGTGACGGTGTGGCGTGGCGTGGACACGTGACGGGAGGGTCGGGGCGGCGTGGCGGGGCTTGTCCTAATGACGCTCGTCTGCGTTGCGCGCAGTGGCCGCCGGCCGGGGCCGCTGGGAGCTCTAAGGTGGGCTGGCTGCTAGCACCCGTCGTAAACCGGCTGCGGGGCCCGCGAACCCGTGCCCGCAGGTGGCTATGCCGCACCAGCCAGCACCACAACACGGGCGAGGGATATCATTAGGCAACAACTGACCGTAAAACTCTACATTAGCGCCCGCTTAAAAGTGGAAGTGGAAGCTTCGATAAACGCGCACCCAACTCTAAACGCCCCGCATGCGGAAGGGCGCTGGTGAAAGCTCGTATATTCTCGACGTGAGGGGCTGGTTAGGGCAAGGCAAAGGAAACTACGATACACTTTAGCAGCCTTAGATTTCTAAATGGGACTCGTTAATTTTTCCCAGATTCCATCAGAGCTTCAGTCACGCATGATGTCGGTCAAGAATCTCTTATTTAGTATTTTCGGTGTAAACAAGAATGAAGGTGCTTGGCGACTTGACAAGTGTAAGTAAGAATTGATAAGTGTGCCAAATGTATCGTTCAAGACAAGGAGTACAGAAAACTGAAGTATTGTATTGAAGCTAAGAAAATCGATTGAAAATCTCTAAAAATAATTTATAACATGGAATATTTGTTTTCTTGTATACTGCAACATAATACTTCATAAAAAGAGAGCAAAAGTAAATTTTGTTACATGGTGTAATATGCATTAATTTCAGTTTTATCATAATAATAGAAGGCTAGATGCAAATAAAAGTATAATCAAATGAAGAAATATACTTTTAATTTAAATTACATATTCCCTTTTATTATTTAAACTATCATACAGATTGTAGCATTACTATTTTATATATTTACTTTTGTAAATTCCTTAAATATGATAGATTTTTTCGATATGTTCATGGTCTCTATTCACGGTCTTTTAGGCATTTTATTTTTCCAAATGATCATCAATCAACAGTCGCTATTCATAATAGAGAACTTCTTTGAGCTCACCAAAGGGACTGACTGGGTAAGAAAACGAGTTGTGCTTTCGCCGATTTGTCACGTGAAAGTCGAATAAGAAACAGCAAAAAGAACCACGGCTTGCACGCAACTGTCGTTTGCGCGCTTGTTTCCGCACCAAAGCTCTTATAGCACTTACGTTGAATATGAGCTCTCCCTTCACCACTAAAGTATTCCCAGAAACTGAAGGAGAAGATATGATTCTGCTAAAATAAAATAATAATATAATTATTATTTTATCCGACTTGAAGAGTATAAGGATTAAACAGAAAAAAGAAGTTAGGAGATTGAGTAATTGTGAGGGTAGAAGAAATGAAAGAATAACAAAAAATAGCACACAGGTAAAAATTGCTTAAGGAAAAAAGGCTGTGAGAAAGAGGTGAAAGTGGTGGGTTAATGGGGAGGAAGTGACGGAAATCAGCAACTATCTGGCCATATAAGTCGATTGTTGGCTGGTTGTTTTGTGGTTGGTGATTCCAGGCGCGTCAACTACTCAGGTCATTAGTCCCGTAAGTGTAGTGCATGTTTTTTCATCGGGAGGCGATCATCTCCCGCTGAATGGCGAGATCCGGCGCCGACCTACTGTCGGCTAGCGGCGTTCCATCAACCAGGTATCTCCCACCAGCGGAATACCGCCCCAGACCGGACAAGCTCTAAGCACCCGATCGTTCTCTCGGCATGTATAGGTGTAGTGCATGTTTGTGTATGTGTGTTTAAAGGGTGAGGGTAGAACAGGGAAGAGGAAGGAAAGATCGCACGCGGTCTGTGGCCCGTTTGTTAAGGTACTGCTCCGGCATTCGCCTGGTGTTGATCGGAAAAAACACGAAAAACTACCGATCAGAGCAACCGGTCTCTAGAATTCTCCTCCAGACAGCGACTGAATTTGATTTGGCTGACAAGCTAGTGTCGAAAATCTTGCCACTGCCAGGACTTAAACCTAGGACCTCTCGATGCAGTGCAGTGTCAATTGATGCACTGAGCCATCTCTCCCGGTCGATTGTTCGTTATCGTTCCTGATTCATGAGGATTGGTGAGATTGAACATTGTTGACGAAGGTAAATCGCGGTGGATAATGTAAACGTTGAAAAATATATGTTAAAAGTTATAGTGGTAAATAGGCGCAGATAGTATTAGATAGTGGTTGATAATTTATGATTGTATTTGAAAGTATTATTAATGGTAGATGGTGGTATATTGTGTTGTCTCTTGTAATAATAATAATAGTAATAATAATAATAATAATAATAATAATAATAATAATAATAATAATAATAATAATAATAATAATAATAATGGGCGCATTTACTACACGGAGTAGGCTACACATAAAGTATAAATGTATTTTCATTGTAATTTTTCTGATCTCGAAAGCTAATGTGATATAAAGAGAGCCTTTGCATCGAATTTATTCAAAAGATGTAGTAAGTCAATAATCTTAATTTTGAAAAAATCCGAAGTTTTCTCTTACACCCGAATTCCTCAATTATGAACAAATTGCAAAAATGGACGGGAGATTTTACATTTATATTTTTAAGTTATTGTAAGTAGTTGACGATGGCGGATGTTAGCTTGTGGTTTATGTTTGGTGTTGAGGGCTGTTATTAATTGCCGATGAAATTGGCTATTAATTGGTAGTGATCATCAGAAGGAGAACGCTACATAAATACAAGTAAAACAAAAAATGTAAAGAAAGTAATGTAGTGTGGTAGATCTCATTTTCGCTGGCAGTGCTCTTCCGCCAGCGACACGGGCAGATGGAGTCGGCCGTGTGCCCACAGAGGGAGTTAGCTGATGGCTGGCGCGAAGCGAGGCGGGGAGGACGGGAAGGATGGACGGAGCGGTGCGGGGACGGGGTATTTGGAGAGGGGCGGGGCGGGGATGGGTGAAGTTGGGCGGAATGGACAGCGAAGGGTGTGAAGTGTGAAGTGAAAAGGGCGGGATGGTCAGGGCGGGGCGGGAAAGGTGGGGTGGAGAGGGGCGGGGCGGGGGCGGGCGGTGCGGAGCAACCCTCCAAGGACTTGTTCGGCTGCCCCGCCGCTGATCCTCGCGCCGGCGTCGCAGGGGAGCCGCAGGATGCCCGCGGATAATGTTCACGTCCCACCTAAGACCCTCGCTCTTCCCACTTCCCGGCGCGGAGGGATCGCGGAAGACCGCTGCGGGTCTTATCCTTCCCGCGACGGGGGCTCGCGGGTGGCTAAAGCCCCAAATGAGAACAGGTCCCTTGCGCACTCTTTATTTGCTTTGCCTTCGGGTATTCCTTCCTTACACCGCTAATTACTCACCTCTTCGTCAACGAAGGAGCAGACATGGGCAATCATGAATCAGTAAAAGAAACTTGCTAAAAGAATGCGAGGAGCTCAAACTGAGACTAAAATATAAATAAAAGATAAAAAATATTTTATACTCTTGCAGATGCAGCAAATTTAAAGATGCAGTGTCAACTCTCGCCAGGAAAAAGCATAGCCTTTTTTCTTAAAATTCATCAAAAAGACCAAGTTTCTTATCATTAATGAAAATCTCTTTTCAATAATGATGTTTCTTTTAAATAAATCGTCATTATGGTTTTCTCTTCATAATAACTTCGAGTCAAAGAAATTCCCTTCTTGTCTTTCTGCAACAACATCGACATAGGATTGATAATCTGCCGATGTTTAACGCATAAAAGCAAGACATTTAATATTCTATATTATGAAAAGCTCGGAGAAAATTTGTATCTGCTGTCACTTCAAATGTAAACTTGACTCGTAGCATTGCGGCATTGATTTTTTTAATTAATCATCCAATTACTAAATGGACCTGCTGCATGCAGAACCTGCTGCATGGAGAACCCGTCTCATAATATTCACCGAGTTCTGATTTGAAGTAAACTTTTCATTTACCCATTCCTAATGATTACATCAGTAATATATCCCTTCCTATGAGATTTTAGACAATAATCGCAGGTGATGGTAGAAAGCCATCGATAACGGTAGATAGTGATATGTAGTGCTAAATAAAAGTAAATAGTGATAGTGGTAGATACGCGCAGATATTAGTAGATAATTGATGATAAAAGTAAAAAGAGATGCATAATTGTACACAGTCTTAGATAATTGGCGTATTAAGGCATATTTTGATATCTATTAAAACGTATTTAGGTTTTGTTACACGAGTATGTTTTGTAAAATTATTCCTAATCGTACAAGTCTCTAAAACAATACAGGTGCACGTGCATACCATACCACTTGCCCCAGATCGCTTTCGTCTTTCCGCCTGAGTGCGAGCGGGCTGTGGCCATGAAACTTCTCCCAGCGCCAACTCGCTTGGCGCGGGAGGAACTGCACAGTTCCCCGAAAGTTCCACCCGGCGCGAAATACCACTACCTGGGAGAGGATTCGAGGAAAACCAAAGCCCAAATTCCATGAACCATTCGAACGTGGAGATTCCAGGCAATTAAGCAGGTGGCATTTGCTGGTGTCGCTGCATACATTTCAGAGAACAGCATTTAACGACTGGGAACAGGAGATGAATTTTCTAATCTATTTTCTGACCAATAGATGAGCGTATCCTATAAAAATAAAATGGTCACATACTGGAACCTTTTTCCTAACGAAATTGTGGTTAATACATTCTAATACATTTTTCCATTCAAATCTGATCTAAAATTATTGTATAATAAGCAGTGATTGCCATGAACATTATAAATCATCAGATAACTTTTTATCAATTAACACACCTATAGAGATTTTTGAACGCAAGCAACTTAAAATGAATTATTTCTAGTTATATCGATCTAAGAAAGTCTGGGACGATGCCAAATAAAAAGTAGAGAAAGCAAAGAAAACATCGGCACGTGAATAAGGCGTTGTCTTCTTTTGAATTCCATAAGTTCTGTAACTGTTCCCTAGTTAGGAAGAAATCATTAACATCTTTAAGGAATCATCACATTATCAAACATCCCAACACGTTTATATCATCTACTCTGTAACATTGCCGAAACAATGGAAGTGTCATCTCCTTAGGTGTATTCCACTCGTTCTGTTGAATTATTTTTTATTAATGTTTCATTAATAGGATTATCCTCCATTAGTAATTGCGAAACACCATTAGAAGTGCTCGTAAATACAAGACAATATCAAGTCGACGTGCTGGGAAACATCAGTAAATCAAACAATCTGTAGTTTAAAAAAACAACAACATTGTTTTAATAATATTTTGTTAGTTCACATTCATCTATTGATGGATCAGTTTTAATACATTCAATTTGCTGTCAAGTGGAATGAAACATCAACAATGCTTTGTTTGTGTAGTTGTATTTTCAGTTACAATCACAATGTTTGTTGTCGGGGGTTTTCCAGTTTCTTCCAAGCAGGCACTTAAAAAGGAAACTTTTGGAGTCCACGAACATGTTAAACACATTCGCCGGGCTTGGTTTTATTTGTTCTAGATAATGTCTTCCTCTGTAGTGCTTCGCGAAACATTCGTTTAAAACCTAAAATCCCTGACCTATACGTCATTTTAAGCACACACGACACGAACCTACCGCATTTGAGAGAGAGGTTGAAAATATTTAACGAATCGCATCGGCGGTGGGGCGTTCAATCGGAACCTGTCGCCCCCTTGAGGAGGGCCCGTTTGTGTCCGCCCCGTCCCTCCTCCATTCAGCTTGCGCGCAAGTTCAACGGCCCGCGCGGGGGCCGGCGGCCCATCGCCCGTCATCGAGCGCGCGCGACCGAAAAATCAATAGGCGCGGGTGTTTATGTGCGTGGCGCGACCCTGTCATGACCCCGCAAAAACGCTCCAAAACACTTTAGATGCATTTAGCTGATTGGGGTGGTCGCGGACACCGCGCCACTCGCGGTCGCCGGTCGCCGGGCCTCCCTCCCTCACCGCGCCAGGGGGGGGGCGAGAGGCCCATGGCAGCCTTGGGGCAAAGCATGCATGGTACGACGGGGGTGCAGGGTGGACAGGAAACGATGAAGAGGGATAGGTGGAAAATAGCGAGCGAGGGAGTGACAAGGAATGACGGAAGACGAAGGGAAGCTGGTCGTTGGTGGGTGAAGAATGGTGGGCTTGGAGGAAGAAGATGGGAGTGAAGGTCGAGGATACAGGGTGGAAGACGGAGGATTGAGTGTGAAAGACAGGTTTAGGACGGGGAGGACGAAGTTTGGAAAGTAGAAGGGTGTAGGTAGGGAAGTGAAGGTAGGAAGGTGAAAGACCGAAGGTGAAAGTTTGAAGGAGGACGTTTGAAGGAGGACGTTTGAAGGAGAAGTGCGGTGAATAGAAGGTGGAAGGAAAGAGTTATCGAATGATTGACACCGGTGTGGGAAGCAGTGAATTGGTGAGTTGTCTCTGATAAGGATGCAGTATTACTGTGCCCAAAGTAGCAGGTAGACAGAGATTGACGGCAAATGCTGCTAACGGGTAGAAAGAGACTAGCAGCAGTTATCTGATAGCAATTAATGAAATAGGCTAGGGGTACTGGGTTTAGGTTGTTCTGAAATTAGAGTTAATTATTAGGGCCAGGTATAGGTAGCGAGTGAATGGCTGCAGGTACAGGCGCCGTGTGGCGGTTTCCGTTGAGTGGGGACGTGTAGTATGCTAACGTGATGTTAACGCCATTTGTCATTTAAACACTTCTTCAGAAATTACAATGGTGGCGATGGCAGCGTTAGACCGCAGCCATTGAGTGTTTGGGCAGGGGCCCCGCCGAAGCGATGGCAGTGAAAGCAAAGGCAAGGCGAAGAGAAGGGGTAATAGCGGGTGTGGCACCGTGTGACGACCTTTCCGTCTGGGCTTCGAACCCGCGTGGTGCCAGTGACCGCGAGGTAGACCACCGCTGGCTCTTTGAATCGCGTGCACGCCATTTTCATTCTGCTTATTCTACATTACCTCTTCTGGGGAATCATTACCATCTCTACAGTTCTTTTCTACTCTATTATAAATATTATTTATCCATTGAATATATGAGGTGGTATCGCCTTTAAAAAAAGATGTGTGCCATTTTTCAGAGATCAACTAGATAGAAAGACATTCAATGCTAAATAATACTAAATGTAGTGCAATACTCCTGCAAAAATGGGGAAAATATAATGATTTAAAAAATTAAAAGTGGGATTTTTATGTAAATTCAATTTTACGTAAACAATATTTATATTACTAAGTGTTCTTTAGATGTAATACTTATTTAATTTATTTACAGAAATGTTTTTTATAAATTTTAATAGTACATAATATTTATTAAAAATAATTGATGAAAATGATTTACGATATATTAATTAATATTTGTGAGCGTGAAAATCCCGGATTATGTCACTTTTTATTTGATTATAAGGATCTTAATTACCTCTTAGCTATTTTTAAGTATATTTTGTACATTTAGTATTCTAGGCATTAGTATTTTGAAAACTTTTATATTTATATGTAGTATTGTTTTGTTCTGAGTTATAACGCACTGAAGGTACTTTCTATTATTTGAAAGGTTTAATTACTGTTAAGTTGCCACAGAAAATATTCGTAAATAATTAATTTAAAAGTGTTTTAAATCAAGGTTAAAATTCGCCAACCAGTTTTTAAAAATAAAGGAAAAATATTAATACCCAGAAATTATTATTTGTATGATATAATAAGAAGTGAGCGGTATACTAAGAGTTTTCTCATAGAAAACAAATATTGCGCTAAGTATGTTTAGTGACGCTTGTGTTATTCCCTGTAGCCAGCGTCTCTGGCCAGACTGTGCCAGGGCTCCACTTTCGACTGCGGCGAATTTTCCACAATAGTTATATAGCTTGGTCGAAGTCAGCCGCTGCCTGGAGCAAAAATTCTAGCCGCCGGACCGGGAGTGGTAGCTCAGTGCATCAACTAATGCAGTGCAGCGCCTCTGACCGGGAGGTCGTAGTTTCGAGTCCTGGCGGCGACAAGATTTGCGACTCTAGCTTTTCAGCTAGGTTGAATTCAGTCACTGTCTGGAGGAGAATGTCAGCCGGCTGCTCTGATCGGTAGTTTTCCATGGTTTCTCCGATCAACACCAGGCCGGAGCAGTACCTTAACAAACGGGCCACTGAACGCGCGCGATCTTTCCTTCCTCTTCCTTGTCCTATCCTCTCATCTTACACACACACTAACATGCATTACACTACCACACATGTCGGAGCCAGGTCAGGAGCTTAGAGCTTGTCCCCGCTAGGGCGATTCGCTGCTGATGGGAGAAACCTGGTTAAGGGGAAGCCCCACGAGCCGACAGTATGTCGGCGCTGGATCTCGCGATCCGTCGGGGGAAGATCACTGCCATCTCTCGAGAAAAACATGCACTACACTTACAGGACTAATTATCAAAGTAGTTGAAGCGCCCGGAAACACGAAAAAATCAACCAATGTAGCCGCCGGCTGCTCTGATTGGTAGTTTTCCGTAGTTTCTCCGATCAATATCAGGTGAGTATCGGAGCAATTCGCTAAGAATTGGGCCACGGACTGATATTTCCTTCCTGTTTTTTGTTCTATTCCCTCCCTTTACAGAGACACACACACACACACACACGTGTAGTGACGTTCACTACATGCACGACACTACCATACATGTTAGAATCATCCAGAAATTTTGAGCATTTTCCGACTGGGGTTGAGTTTTGATGAGGGGAGATACCTGCAAGCCGACGTGCAGTTCGGCGCCGGATCTCCCCATCCAGCTGGGAAGCAATAATCCCATCTCACGGGGTAGAACATTCACTACAATAACGTCGAATGACGAGTCAAATGACCATAGGAGTTGACGTGCCCGGAAACACCAATCACTCAATCTTTTAAGCAATCTGTGTTACTCGCAAAAGTACTTTAATAATTTTGGAAGCTTATTTTGAATGTAGCAGTTCTAGGAAAGAGGGTTGTAATGTACACTAACCTCATGAGTCCCTGAACATAATTTGTCAATTATGCGTGGAACGGAAAAAATAATGTATAGTTTGTAACAGTAAGTCTACATGAAATTCACAGAGACAGTTTAAACCGGTTTATTCTAGTCATATTGAAGTGATAGATCGGTTGGTTATTTCGTTTCCGGGCGCATCAACTGCTTCTGTCATTAGTCCTGTAAGTGTAGGTCATGTTTTGTTCTCGGGGATGGCGGAGATGGCGGCCGCTAGAATTCTCCTCCAGACGGCGACGGAATTCGACCTAGCTGAAAAGCTAGTGTCGAAAATCCTGCCGCCGTCAGGACTTGAACCAAGGACCTCCCGGTCAGAGGCACTGCAGTGACATCAGTTGATGCACTGAGCTACCGCTCCCGGTAAAGTGATAGAATGACAATGAATTTTGAAAACACTATTTTAAATAAAATTTGTCCTAAGAGAAAATCAATAGCACACTGGAGTGGAAGGTATGGAGAACCGTTCAGGCCACGTAGCCCAAAGGGGCTCAAAAGCTCGGGATGTGCGGCGCTAACCAACGTTATGCAACCCCACACATACGTCACATAACGAACGTTCAGTGAGCTTCTGTGCGCATCTTATCACTGGCAATATATACTAGCTGAAGATGAATAGATGAAGTTACAAAACGAGAGCATAAGCTAAGCGTCACGTAACTTGCAATGCGTTTTACGTCATATGTGTTGCCTTAGCAAGGGAAACTCGAGCAAAACGAGCAGACACAATGTTTACCATAAAATAATTAGAGGAGAGACTTTTGTTGGCAGAGCATTTCAGTTATACAGTGTAAATGTAAGTATACTTTTGCAAAGACAGCCAAACCAATTTGCATGTAATCCAGAGAGTACATAGCATCATTCACATACTGTGAATGATGCTATGTATGGAAAAAATAAAAAGCCTCTCTTCAGATTAATCATACACAATGAATTGGAATATAAATGAAAGCCGTTCTCTGTTTCTAATGTTTTAAAAAGATAATTATGGAAACCAAAGGACTTGAAAGAAGGAATGCTGCAACACCATGAAGACCAAAAAGGACACTTATCTAAAACTAATAGACAAAATAGTCATTACATTTCTTATCGACAACCGAACATTTATTTATCGTATATGATTACGTTAAAAGATTTTGATGCAGTATCAACAATCAGCATTCTGGATGACAAATGTTCCAAAGCACAGCCTGTACCCACGATTTTTAAAAGGGTTTTGTGAATCTGTATATGCTTCAATTTGTATAGAAACTTCCTGATTTCTACACATTTAGTTATGAACACGTATGTATACACATGAAAAAAGGAACGCTGGGGGAAGGAGGATCATCAAAGAGTGCTTGGACCATAACATTTGTTTTCTTTTTTCTTTTTTTATGGAAAAAAACTTTATTTCGGATATGTGAAACGTGGGTTAGCACTGTTATTATGACCCCGTCATGTGATTTTAGAGACTTAAATAAAGTTGTATGAGAGGAATTGTATCTTTGTTTTTAAATGTGAACATTTGAAAGGCGCGAGAATAACGTGTTGAGCAGCAAGCAATGCAGAAAAGCACGGTGGACTACACAATACCATTCAGAGAATTTAAAAAGATTTTTTAAAAGAGCTACCAATATTACAAATTTTATCGAAGTTTTACAAAATAATTAATTTTGTACTATTAAATTCATTATTGTCATGTTAACTTCCAGATGAATGCTGTTTTTGACAAAATGCTCATTTTCATTATTTATATCACAAAGGGTAACATGCCGCTCACTCTCACTCACAGTCTTTTCGAATTCTTTCCAATCACGCCTTTTATTGTAGTTCCCTTTCCTTTGCTTGTATTTCAATCATTTATAGTTTAATAATTACCCAGGATACAACATGATATGAAAAATATGAACAAATGCTATGTACTGTTTTACAGCTGTTTGGGCGACTCTTGATGAAGTAATTAGATAGCTCTTCTTCCCGGAACCTGGGGACCGGAATTTAATCCCGGCCTATCCAATGCGGAGTTTGTGGTGGACACAGCGGGTTCGCGGCAGGTTTTCAGAGGGTTTTCCTTTTCCTTGCTTACCATTCCACTGTCATTTCATCATTCAAAACATATCATCACCATCATCTATTCATCTAAACCATTCATCCCAGATATGGCCGAAAACACAAAGAACCGATCATAATACGAACCTTTTGCACAGAGTACAGTACAGTAATCCCGAGCAATCATTCGACCACTCTATACCAAGTCTGAACATCTGCGCATGGAGAATGTAAATGCAGATTGTTCGTTGTATAAGAATGTTTAAGGCGATCTGGCAATATAATATTGGGATAACTTATACTAACATATTTTAAGATAGGAGATTTTAAT
Source organism: Teleogryllus occipitalis (assembly GCA_011170035.1). Classification (NCBI taxonomy): domain Eukaryota; kingdom Metazoa; phylum Arthropoda; class Insecta; order Orthoptera; family Gryllidae; genus Teleogryllus; species Teleogryllus occipitalis. Next base: position 22,366 of record BLKR01002316.1, on the reverse strand, counting down.
ATGAAAGACAACAGAATTTGGCAAAGTTATTGAATACGCGCATAAAAGTTGGTGGTGGCTGCAAAATGATAATGTGACCCCGCGAACCGAGTATCGAAACCGAGGTTGCCATGAGCAATATGAGAGGGCCATGAGAAGGGCGTATGGAATTCGTAAGGCGGGACACGACAGTGGAGAAATTGTTATCACGATCAACCGAGCTACTATAGCGTCGACACAAAAATGTTTGACCTATGTTCTTAAGAACGGAGGCGGAGTTCTAATCCCGCCATAGATGTTTGTTTGTGTTGCGGAACTGTGTGTTGAGGCTGCGAAATATTGGGAGAGCCTTTTGATGAGATTGTGCCAAGGAAACTCATTGTTTTTTCGTGTACTCTTGTCATGAGAGCAGACTCTGAAATGACGAAAGTCCAGACTAGGAACATTTTCTGGCGTAAGAATAATTCAATATTGAAGAAATTGTCAGTGTTACCTATCTGAGCGAAAAGGAAATGGTTTTACTTCTGGCTTAATCTCGGAATTCGTGCATATGAGCTAAGTTTACGCGCCAACCATTCTGTCGAGATCTCCGTTGCAACACCACCCTCAAGCAATTGAATTGACTGTCAGTGCACTCGATACACACACGTGCATTACCAGCTTTTTACACGAGCGAGGCGAGTCGTCACGAAACTGCTCGGGTTCCTTGATTTTCAAACTTTGTGATCCCATCGCGTCTTATATGGAAAGAGTCAGGATTCCCCGTAATTGTGACAATAAGTAATGTTGTATATTCTGATCCTTTTTGGGTGTGTTTGTGGTGCACCCTCTCGGCCATTTTAGAAAGCAGTTCATAACAGATGAAACACACGAAATGGATGTATTTTTCTCTCTGCAAGCCAGCCCGCGGTTTTCAGCGAAAAATTAACTCAATTCAAACGCGGGACGTTTGAAATGTATACCCTTTGCTGTTAATTCGTTCCGGAGAGTGGTTATAATTGACTGTATTCCAAGTACGGCCCCAAATTTGAAATAATTTGGCCGACTATGTGCCAACATGGTAGGACTCTCTCAATCACCATATATCACCTCTCAGCACTCTTCCTTGCCGGTCTGGAGGCACAGGAGGAGGAACATCTGCGCCCGAGTACGTGTGAAACCAGTGCAGTGGGTTCGAATCACGTTTAAGTATTATTTATGGTTTATTGTGGCATGATTCAGCTCCCCCTATAACGAATCACTTTTCAGTAGGACTAGCGGAACCCAGTAGACGTTGTTGTGCTCTTAATCTCCCTCTTTCTCCCTTTCTCTCTCCGTCTGTCCCTCTCATTGTCTCTGTCACCATCTCTCTCTTGGTCTCACTCTCCGTCTCTTTCTGTACGGGTCTCAGTCTGTCTGACTCTGTCCCTCTGTGTGTGTGTGTCTCTCTCTGTCTCTGCCTGTCTGTATCCGTCTCATTCACATTTAGTTGCTCATTCACATTTTATTTAGTTTTGTTATACAGCAATATATAGCGGAGTTACAACAAAATTAACACCATATAAACTTTCTGGGTGAAAAAACACGTAGAAGTACCAACTGTCATGGAGATTGGCCACACGGTTTTGGAGTTAACCGCTCTTATATATACCCACATGTATAGATAGATAATTCCATGTCAATTGGCCTAGGGCTCCCCGCAGATCATCTCAAATATTGATGTATGCCAAGTTACACATGTCTCAAAGCAACTTTCGGGAAGTAGCAGCTACACGGGTGAAATTGTTTTTGAGATATAGCAGATTGTTTGACCCCGTATAGGGTCGTTATAGGGCTGTAAGATTTTTGCAAATTTTACAAACAATTTTCCCTTCTCCTTTTTCGTTAAACTAATGAACCGAAGCTTACTCGTACATTTTCCTCTATTCAATGCAACTAATAAAATTTTCTCATTACTAACACACTTGGGTACATTAGGGTTAAAAAATCCTAACTTTGACATTGAAGAGCTTCCTTAACATTTGAGTAAGAAGAGCTAAACTTGGTTTATAGAATATACACATTACATTATTCATGAATGAAGAATTTCACCTACGTAGCTCTGATCATTAGTTCACATATTAGGTTTAAAATTGATGATTTTGCGCTCCAAATAAGAGTCTTTTTAGTCTTTCTTCTTAACTCTTCTTTAACAGAAAATAGGTCTAGAAATTCCTTCAAAGTTATCTCATTAGAAAGGGTAGTTTTTGAAACTTCTAAAAAAATTAATTTGATTATCTACCGTAGAAGCATGAAATGACCAAATGTGGTAAAATATTAAGAAAATATTACTGTTCAATGAAAATTTCAGCATTTATTGTTGTATAATTTCCTGAATATTCAAGTAAGAATGTTGAAACTAAGCACCTAATATTTCAACATATCATTATTTTTAGTTGGGAAATTTCAATCTCCTAGATCTTCTCATTACTGTAAAAATTATGTATATATTTGAAAACAGGGTATGTCCAATACAAGTTTAGAGAAAAATTATTTCATTAAATGATTTAAAACATTTCTAATTAGAAAATTACTTTTTGAAGCCTCTAGAATAGTGGACTTGTTTGCCAACGTAGTCACACAATATCTCAAGTAGGACGCGCAAAGTTGGAAGACATTTGAGGATTATTGGCTGAGGATTATTTTTAACGAACAAAAATCCAAAACATTAGAAAAGTTCACTGGGAAAGGGGAAAAAGAGAAAGAACGGGAAAAGTACAACAGAAAGACGTGAGACAAAAAGATAGTGAGTAAGGAAGTATCAGAATGAAAAAGGGAGACAAATGGGAAGCAAGGAACATAAAAAATAAGTAGTGTGTTGGAGGTTGTAAAAAGAGGGAATGAGGAAGAGAAAACATAATAGACGTAATAATGAAAGTCAAATGGGGAACAGGAAACGAGAAGAAGCAAATGGAAACGAACGAGAGAACTAAATGCGAAACAATTATGAACACATTCATGATTCTTCCATTTACTGACAGTCATGGAATAAATGTCAGTGTTAATGATTTTCAATAGGAGTAATAACGAAAAATTTCAAAACTATAACGAGTTTACTCATCTAATGTTTCCCATTTAACGTCGATTTAAAAGCGACAAACAAAAATATATCTAGGAATAGTTAATGTGTGTTGTTCACGAAATTAAAATCCTAGTTTTGCAACATTTCGGAAATTAGTTGTCCCTTTCTCAGGGCTTTAGTACACATAATTACGCTACTATTACATAGATATGTTACAGAATTGCATCGACAAAATACAAACAAACAAAAAAATCATATACTAAACTATTGAACATTAAAATGAAGCACATAAATAAAAGTAAATATAATTTCTGCTGGACTCAGTCATGAAACCCAGCTGTCTGTGAATTAATATTTAAGAAATTTACAAATAATTTTCACATCAGTAAAATTGGTATTTATTCCATGACTGTCAGTAAATGAAAAGAATCATGAAGAATAATTTAAAATAAATATGACAGTCAGAAATATTATTCAAACTCTAAATGCAAAAACACTGACGTAATGAGGTAGAAAAAGGTTTTTATGAATACTGGAGAAGTGAAGGAAAAAGAAATTGACATGCAAAACGTGCGTGCACAGAAGGGAAACTATTGCAAAGACGCAATGAAGAGGACGGTATGTCGACAATATTTTGTGACAATTCAGAAACACAATTTGAAGGAACTGGTAACCAGAAAATGGAAAACCGCAAGATCACAAAGATACAATATTTTGAATAGTCCTACGCACAGTTATATTGAAAGGCCAAGGAAATAGGAGTTGATCAGGAAAACTAACAAATTTCTTATAAGTGTACACAATTTTAATTAAGAGGCCCATGATAGAATTAAATTCTTATTCAGTAACAAGTTAAAGTCGAATTCTAACAAACAGTATATCACTATTTTTCCTGCATACACTTTAATTGTTACTTTAAAATTTATGATAATGAAATGAATCCTTGAAATTAAAAATTATTGAAGTAAAATCACGTCCAGAAACGTCAGGTTGGTCAACAAAGAAATCATAAGCGTTCTAAAATCAAGAGCGTATTTTCAATTTTCAAACTACAAAATAATGATTATTACAGATTAGTAGGAGAGGAATTTATTTTTATCCGATGTGAAGGAGGTGAACACGATCAATTGGCATTGTTCTTCAATATTTCCCCGATTTAAAGTAGTCATTGTTTACTTACTTTTCCCAGCAATGCGTCAAAAAAGAATATGGAATATAATAGATGATAAGAGAGGAGAACTGATACACATTGAATATATATGTTGGAATAATAGGAGTGGACTATTTTGCCTGGAGAAAACGTGCAAACCTAATTTGATCTACCAAACTTTTCGGCGAAAAAATCGGAATTTGAAGCTTGAAAACACTGGTCAATACTGCACAGCTGATTATCCCAGCGATAATTGTTTCACTTCTTGTTACCCAGTAGCCGAATTTTCGCCTTCACAAAGGGAAACGAATCACTCGCTGCGTGGTTGATGGCATGATTGACGATGGGGAAGCTGGGGGAAAGACGAACGCGGAAGAAAACTGTCACGAATCCACTAAACCTACAGCCAATTCCACGCAGCGCCACCGTTTTCGAATCTAGGAATGGAGAAGTGGGAAGTTATCGTGCAGACGCCACACCGCGCCGCCCACGCCGAGCGACGCTGAAGTACGGCGATCATGTGGAGGAGCTGCAGCGCTGCGGCGCGGGCGCGTTCCGCGGGTAGCGCGCTGCGGGGGTGGCGCAATGCCGCAGCGCGCGCGGCGTGTCGCAGCGGCGGGCGGCCGGGGGCAGGGGGGCGGGGCGGGCGCCGCAGGAGCCGCGAGTGGCGGGCGGGACGGGCGCGTGGCGGAGCGGGGGTGAGCGCGGGTGTGAGGCGGCGGCCGCGGCAGCGCGGACGCCGGGAGAGGCGGAAACGTCGATCCAGCGCGGTACTGGGAGAGCGCGGGCGCGGGCGCGGGCGGGGGCGAGGGTAAGGGCAGCGGGATGGGGTGGGGAGGGCGGAGAGGGCGGCGTGGGCGGGCGGCCCGTCGCCGCCGCCTGCCCGAGTGAAGCTGCTGCGCGCCGCGCTCGCCGCCGGGATGCGAGGATGCTGGCGCCGACCGCTCCAGCGAAGAAGGCTGCCGCCGCCCGTGTTTGCACGAACCGCCACTCCACAAGCAGACGACTCTGACAACCCACGTTGGGCGCGAACCTGACTCTGTACGAGATCAGTTCCCCGGGATAACGAAATGTTAAAATTTCCTTCCCTAGAATATGAAGATTTTCAGAAATAATTTTTTCTATAATTCAACATCTATTAAATCCGTTATTTGTCAGTAATTTTTTATAGGTTTCCTTTACAATTCAAATCTGACCGTTCGAGAACGTTCTTTCTTTCCAAGCACTCTCTCTTCCCTGTAGAAAAAAAAGTTGATTTGAATCGATGCAGGTAGATACATTAAGAATAATGCAAGGAAAATTCGAAAACAGTAGATTAATATCATACATTACCAATAACACAAGGGAAATCTTAGTAAAAACATTTATGAAATATATTCAAAACGGGAAAAGTATCAGGTTAAAGTAAACAGGATATCTCAAGTCCTGCTCTCATACCAATTCATATAGCCATTGGAGATCGGCGGTCTAAGGCACACACTCCAGTTATCAAGTGACAAGAAGTCGACAGCAATATATTATGGACTTGTATGGCCGTAACCACTTCTTCTTAACAAGAAATAGTTAATTATATTTCTTCTTTGGTAGATGATGTACTAAATATTTTAATCGCGTTTGCCGCAATCACGTTAGTCGCAATGATACGGCGAAACTTGCGTCTATATTCTACGACAGATAAATCTTTCTCTATTGCCTTCCATCAGTTTTCTTTGGTCGCAGTTCTATTCAAATCGAAGGGTATATATACTTATGGAGCTATCACCCAAAGGATAATACTTTATAATGTACTTTTGGATGCATTATCTGAATGAATGTCATTTTACGAAAAGAAGATAGCAACTTGCACACTTCAATGAAACATTTTATTTTAATTTAGAACTCCACAAATAATGTTTCAGACGAAATAGGAAATCGGCATATCTGGAATTTAGAACAAAAATACTAAAAATATAAACGTTGCAGTTGAAATAGAAGAATTTGTAATCAATGCTATATAAATTTAAAAATATGGTGGGATGAGGAAATTTCAATTTATATTGTTTCTTGCTATCATAATTCTTACAACTCATTTTGTAACTGATGTAAAATATAATATAATGGTGACCCCTTTGTAGCAGTCCCAACTACACATCGTTCAAATGGAACGTTTGGTTGACGAAGTTGGTTCGCAGCAGGTTAATAATAATAATAATAATAATAATAATAATAATAATAATAATAATAATAATAATAATAATAATAATAATAATAATAGTAAAAATAATAGTAATGATAATGATAATTTGTTCCTATATAACACCAGTTCGTTGATTTGGAGAAAGATCTTTAGGGTAGGACAAGTAAATTGGCTCCAGGTGAAAGCAGTAGCCCGCGATTGTATGTTTAGTGGAAGTGCAGAAATGGCGAATGTTGATGAGAAGTAGCGAAAATTGGAAGGAGAAAATATGGGAATGCGACAGTTCATAATGATACATGTAACAATGAACTATGTTATTACACAAACAAAACATCTATATTAGTGATAAAATAGTGTGAAGTGCAGAGGAACTCTGCAAGGTGTGTAAGACATGTCCTTGTACAAGACAATTCCACTGTGAAGTCTTAAATACTTTACTGTGGTTGAACGTTCCCTCTGGATTATCTACAAAGAAAGGAGACGCTACGTTGACCCAGTAAATGAAATGAAACCTGTGAAACACCACAGGAGATTTCATATAACATTCGCAAGTACAAGCAACACACAAAAAATTAATAATTTACAAGTTTTCAATTGGTTGTCACTGTTATAATTGTTTTTACTTTCTCGTATACGCACAAATATATGGAGTAAATTACATAGTAAAAATAAAGTTATGTAATGCTGCGGAAAATCGATTTCGAGATTTCAACGGCAATACACGTTTTGGGGTCCCCTGATACTGGAAAAGGGTTTTTTCAAACCGTCTGTTCGTCCGTCCGTGAACACTACTAGCGCCTAAACCAGGGTTGTCCAACTGGCGGCCCGCGGTGCCGTTTATTGTGGCCCGCGAAATGTTATTGGTCAAAAGTGAAAGTTCCTTGCTTCCATGGCGGGAGAGAATATTGCGCCAAGGACACGCGCCCTATCAGAAACAGTACCCCCTTAATGCACAATTAGGTTGTTTATATTTAAGATTTTTTTCTTACAAATTCAGAAATTCAAAGTCATCTTAATGTGTTTCCTTGCGCTACGCAAGGTACGATCTCATATCATGCATGATTCTAATCCTCACACACACACCCCGCCCCCATTGGAGAGCAGCCAGGCAAACTGCCGAGATCAACATGCGGTGAAGTCCGGTGTGCATCTCCCGAGTACTGTAAATATGACATTCAACCATATTAAAAGACTTAGTTGTGGTCCTTGAGGATTTGCAATTTGGGTCTAAACCATACGTAGGATTTTTTCAAAAATGCATATTCCCCGGTCGATCTTGACTTGAGTCGAGGCGTTGCGATTTTGAAAAATCATTCTTTATAATTTGGGGTACTTTACATGAAGCCCTTGGGACACTTTCAAAGTTTTCTCAAAACCATCTACTAATTTTTTCTTTAAATTGTTTGAAAGAATAGTGTAAAATACACTTATAAAGACGGCATATGTCAATTTTTCACTGTTAACTCTGAATTTTTGAAAATTACATAGATTTGGATTTTTTCGGTGTCTTCCTACAACTTCAAAGTTGAAGACAAGAGAAAGTTTTGTAATCGTGCGCCAGAAGACGGTGAATTTTCGCCAGAAAAATTCTCACGCCGTTAATATGCACATTTCCAGCGATTTGTGAATACTATTGCATTTGGGAGTTAATGTGCTTCAAATTACTTCTAAAGAAGTCTTTCGGAAACTCAAAACGTTTTTGTGGAAATGAGTTCCACATTTTGCATTTGCAGTAACACTTAGAGCCATTTACTTAGCAACGGCTCCAAATATTTCAACAAAAATTGCCATTTATGACGAAGTTTTACTCTTGTTTAACTTTAAAGTAATATTTCGGTTTTACTATTTCGAAAATTTCAAGAAAAATGCACTTCGGGCGGCGGTAGATGGCATCTGGCAAGAGTATATGGTAAGTCCGAATACTAGCTCAAACCAAAGAGAATATAAAACTAATACGAGAAAGTCTGTGTCATGCTGCAGTATTACTAGTTTGAACATATTTCAATTCCTGTTTTGAAATTTAGTACAACCACAATAAATACTGCCAAAATTTTTATAACATATTTTTATTTTACGAAATTCGACAAGTTTCGAAGACTTTTCTGTCTCCCTCATCAGGTATAACTGAAATTTTATTGAGAAAATTAGTTCAGAATACGTAATCCAAAAATGATTTTCACTAAATAATATTCATTAAAGGAAGGAAGTACATAACGTGTACAAAAATAAACCTATACCAAGTCATTGAAAGCTCACCTGTTATTACATACTTGACAATCAAATTGAATATATACAAAAAATATTCAAAATAAACTAAAACATATCTGATTATGTTAATAACGTCGTGGAGTGCAGTCCAGCCACTTTGTAACTTTTGTAAATAAACTTGCATATTTGTGTTAGTGGTCTGAAAATGAACTAATAATTGTGTTACAGAGTTATGGAAAATGGACTATGGTATAGCGTATTTGTAGATAAATATATATTTTTGAGTAATTTGAAAAAATAACACTTATGTAGTTACCACTGTCAACAAACTTTCACCTTTTCTTCGTAGCATTTGTTTTCATGTAATATTTTCATATTTACGAAAAAAGGATTCGTAGTTATATTTATAGATTTTAAACAGTTTATTGCATAATCACATCATTCTTGGTTGTGTTCCATAGTGTAGTCTACTCTATATAGTGTAACGGACTCCAAATAGTATACCATTCTACAAGCAGTCTAGCGTTCTTCAAATAGAGAGTGGTACTGCAAATGACGCTGTATTCTTCAAATAGAATGAGTTACTCCATATAGTGTGGTGAACTCCAAATAATGAGGTGTACTCCAAATAGTTTAGCGCTTTATTACCATTATTTTGCATTAAAACGGTAAGAATTTGAGATATTTTGGTTGAGGGAGTAAATATACATTGGCAGCTTAGAAATAAATAACATTTCAATATTTAGAAGATGTTTTCTTGAATTATAATAGTGAAACACCTCCTGATATTGGTGGTGAAGAAAGTGAGCATATCCTGAAATTTATGAGAAAGATAATGAAAATATAGAAACTTCTATCTTATCTGTGAAGACGTTAATACCTAGTAGTTTTAATTAGACTAAAGTGAATATTCAACGTACACTCGTTAAAAAAATGTTGTGTGAAAAAAACGGCATGGGATTTTGTTTTGGATAACATTCGCCAAGACTAGGTGAATGTACTATATATGAAAAGGTACTATATATGAAAAATTATTTTGTATAATTCAGACAGCACTTCGCTTTAATAGGACGTTATGAGATAAACAAACAAGAGAACGACGTGGTGTTCTATTTGAATCATAAATGTTATTGCTATTGGCAATTCCCGGATATTTCGTACGGTTATGTTCGACTTTACTGAGCGTAAATAATTATTCTCGAACCATTTATTTGGCAAATGCGTTCAATGAAATATTGTTGGCGACAATAAACGCGTTTGTTTCCTTGACCATTAAAATGTTCCTAGCCTCTTTCCAAGCCTCTTTTCGCCATAAACTGATAATTAGTAAGAATTTTCAATTGTGTAGAGGAGAGTAAGATATCCCAAAATTTATTGAACTCTCTAATTTCTTGATCATATTAATGACTGTTATCTTTAAAATTTTCCTTTTTTTGGTTGACTTTTTTTGATGTTATGACAATCCATTGCATGGCCATTGTATGGGACAATCATTTCCGCTTATGGTAAAGTTAAAATAGAGATATTGATTATTACTAACAAATAAGATCTTAATGACAAATAAAATCTTAATGGCTAGTATATGGATTACAACACCACAAGGCTGTAGGGAAACACGATTTCTCCTAAAGAAAATGGATCTCCTTCCAGACGAGAACAGCATTGATAGGTAGCCAGTTGCTTTTCCTGACTAGAGGTACCTGGCGGCAGGATATCTGTGGGCTATTACAACGTCCGTTTATCGCTCTTCCAATGAAAGAGCGACAAAATCTCACGTGCTGCCTCCTCCCCGGCATCCCCCCATCGCGCCATCAACGCCTCGTGCACCACGTAGCAGTCGCGAGTGCCGCCACGGCACGAAGGGCGATTTCCATAAGGAAGTAGAACCGCGATTATCAGCCTAAATGAGCGGAAAATGTAAATGAAATATATGAGGCGTCGATTTATCAAATTTATTGCAGGCAAGGAGACAAACTGCTGTGTTCTAGCTAACCAATCGACTATCGACTGAACTATGTACTCGACGAAATACTTTGTGAGAATACCAGTAATAATAATATTAATAATAATAATAATAATAATAATAATAATAATAATAATAATAATAATAATGTTGATAGATGGAAAGTTTGATACAGGTCCAGACCAAGCAGGATCAATCCTTAATTAGAATATCAGGAAATTATTGTTTACAAATTAATTTACATCTCGACGTTTCGCACACTTAGCGTGTGCCTTTTCAAGAGCACTATAGTTAGCACTATAGAATAGCACAAATCTGTTTTCAACCAGCAAATATTTTTGCACGATGGTATTCGAATTTAATTTCTGAGGTATAAAGAAAAAAAACAACAATGTTACCTCTAAACCAGCAACCGCACAACGAAACACTAACTCAACGCTTTAAAGACACAAGTGAACATTTTAAATTTGCTTCTTTAAAAATCCAGATATTTTCATTGACATTATTTCCAGGTCTAGTTTAAAAGAATAGATTGTTTCGAGAAAAATCTCTAATTTTAGTAGTGGTGTATGTCCAGTAAAACAATTTTAAGTAATTGATCTGTAAATGAAATTTTTCAAAAAGTGATGAGTTTAACAGCTCTTCTTTGGGCTTGAACAGATAATCATGGTCCGTTGGGCTTACATAAATAAAATGCCCTGAAATTGAGCTAGACCGATGATTTCTGCAAGGAGAGCAACTGTTATTGTGGATCACGATCGTAGCATGCAGACGTACTTATACATGCCGAATTACTTCAAAAGACAATATTAGGCATGCTTGGACGTAAGTGGATGTACCAAATACGCGTAAAAACATGCAGATGTCCCTAGTTGTGTGTGGGTGCGAGAAGAAGCGGGAAGACACGCATCAACTCGCGTAGAAGCATCTATTCATAATTGACATGTCTGGACATGTACTGACTCAAGTACACTCATCTAGTGCCAGTAGACGCATGTACACATGCTCCACGCGAGTAGGCACATCTTGACATCCATTGACGTGAGCAGACGCATCTAGACGTGAGCAACATCATGTAGGCATTCATTGGCAAGCGTAAACACACATAAATGCACGTCGACGCATCAGGTTGCGAGTAGACACAACTAGATGTGGTTAGACACATTTAGATGCAAGTAGACACATCCAGGTGTAATGTGTTGCATATAGACATGCGTTGTCGTGAGTTGTCGCATCCACACGTGCACTGACGCAAGAACACGCATATAAATGCAAGTGGACGTATCTCGACGTACACTGATGCAAGAACACGCATATAAATGCGAAAGCACGTATCTCAACGTGTACTGACACGAGTAAACGCGTATAAATGCAAGTGAACGTATCTAAACGTGCACTGACGCGAGTAAACTCTGGACTCGCGGGAATGCGCTCGGAAGGGCGCAGAAGTAGATAGAGACAGATAGAGGTGCGTATACACACCACGAAGGCTCGAACACGTGCCTACAGGCACGTAGACACACGTAGGTGCGTAGAAGATGGTGGTTGCATCGGGCGACCGAGAGGGACTCGGGGAGGCGATATTTAGGGAATAACCCCAGCACTTGCCTCCGCGGCGCATGGGGCTTTTTTCTTCTCCAGCGACGACTTACAAAAACCCTAGTGCACTTGGAGCAGGAAAGTTTTCAATGCCTCATAAACTAACATAATCATTATTACGATAATCAAACACGGTACAAGTTCGAGCACGTAGACAATAATTCTCTATCCATGGTAAACGTGCGAGATGCAAGATGTTCAGTAATGCATAAACATATACAAACGGCACAAATGAATAATAGAAACAGAAAAACTATGAGGTGAAATTGCGTAGAAGGTCGGGTAGTCACTTTAATTCTAATAGTTTTCGAGATAATGCTCGTTTCTGACCATCCGTGCTACGCAATAGTGTCATTGAGTTAATCCAACAAAATATATTTTTTGAAATTTCCGAAAATACATAGTATTTCGATGTAAGAAATATGACGACCTATCAAGCTTATCGAAAACCTAGTTTTAACGAGTTAGGACGCAAAGTTTTCGAGTACTGAATGATGATAATATGTAATGCAGCGCGACGTGGGTTGCGGGTTGCATGTGTGCCTGTGTTATTTCGTAGCAGTCTACAAAATTACCATTTTTTACCAGAGAGGTAATCACATATCTAGTAATAACAGAAGTATACGATTTTCTTAACTGGGCTTCATAACAAAAAACGTTTTATAGCGAATTAGACAAGTGCCACAGTTTATGTACGAAACTTTTATGACATGTAGAAGGGTCGAAAACGTTCTCTTTTTGACAATGAACATATTAGTGAGATATTTTAGATATTTGGCTGTTAAACATGTGATAATTGATCCTAGATGATGGGCAACCACGTATGATGTTTGGCAGGTTAATGAAATCTCCACCGGGAGATGTGGCTCAGGGCATGAACTGATGTCACTGCAGTGCCTCTGACCGGGAGATCCTAGGTTCCAGTCCTCAGGGTGGCAGGATTTTCGACCCGGAGGATAATTGTAGCGGCTGGCTGCTCTGATTGGTAGTTTTCCGTGGTTTCTCTGATCAATACCAGGCGAATGTCGGAACAGTAGCCTAACTAACGGTAACGGACAGCGTGTGATTTTTCCTACCTCACCCTTATCCTATCCTCAACCCTTAATTGCACACACTTACACTTGCACTACTCTACCACAAATGCCGCACTTACATGCACTACTCTACCACAAATACCGGGAGACGGGTCAGGAGCTTAGATCTAGGCCCGATTGGGGCGGTTCCCCGCTAGTGAGCGATACCTGGTTGGGGTAAACCCCGTTTACCGACGGTAGATCAGCGCCGGATCTCACCATCTAGTGGGGAACGACCACCGCCTCTTCACGAGGAAATCACACGTACTACATTAATGAAACTAATGACGTCCAAAATCCGCCCGAAATCATCAATGAATCAATGAAATCTCCGTTAGAACATGTCCTTAGACCACATGTGCATAAGGAGTTGGCTATCATTCAGGACCAAATATCACATGTGTAACACTGTGACGTGAAATTTCCCACTGTACGTTCATTGCCAAAAAGATTATTATTTCTGGCCCCTATTCATCTTCAAAAAATTGTGACCTTTATTCTGAAACACTATGGGACGTGACAAGTAAGTTAACGCATACAATTGAAATTCAAATTATCAATAAATAACGAAATAGCAAGAAATATTTTAGAGTATTTTAGAGTTATATCAAGTTTCCTAACATTCATGTAATGTTGCTGGACCCCAGTTAGTAGTGATTGTTTTTGTCGCCTCTTCCAATATTCGGTTGAGCCGCTTGCCAACCTGGTCTCTGGATACGTTACCCGGCCTGTGTCGGATACGGGTGCGAGATGGCGCCTGAGAGGACAGCGAAGGCGTCGGTATGAATGGGAAGAAGAGAAGAAAGCGGAGGCAACCTTGCCTCATGGTGGCAGTGCGAACTTGAGACGCGGAGGAATGGGAAAGAGAAGAACGCGAGGTCAAGGGTGGAGGCGCAAGCGCGGCTGGGAGTGAAGGGATGCGATTGAGGGGGCGGGGCCGGACACGAGAACTAGTGGATGGTGGAGTGCGTTGTGTGGTCCATAATTAGTGCAAGAGACTCTGGGGACGGGAGAGTGGGGAGGGGTTGACTAACTACTGAGCTTGAATTTTGGTTGGGACTTGTACCTCCCAGATAATGCGCGAGAGGGTATCTATGCGGAGAAGATATTTAGAGCAAGATCCATTATACTACTTACGTGGAAAAATGATATGGTCAGTGGTGCTACAAGTTAAGAGGTTGAAGGTAAAGATGGGATATATTTCTTTGTTTAGTAATTTGTGAATGAAAGAAAATTACTGAGAACTTTTTCAGAGAAGCTTACCAATTGTTTTTGTTCAGTTACAGCATACAAAACTTTTGTAGTAAACAAAAACTGTAAGAGGCGAGTTGTGGAATTTTTATATCTTGAAGCCCACTACTTAAAATGTTGGCAGTTCAATATGTGCTTTCTAATGCGCAACTATAAAAGGAGAGATAGATTTCGTATTACATTTGTAGCTTCTCACTAGTTATGAAGTGAAAATGAAGTCCAGGAAGCCAGAAAATAGGGATTTATGCTGACGGCACAACCATTTAATCCAGCACTTTGATGGCAGTGAAATCTTCTAAGTTTAAATATCGACCAGTGATGGCTTTTATTGTAGATTGCGCAATACTAAACTAGATCTCTGATCGAGATCTGTTTCTAACAAGGAGTTATTGTTTTTGCTATTTTATTCCTAGTTTGTTTCTGTTAACGAACGTGAAAGTTCTTGCTGGAAATAATAAATATTTTACAAATCAATTACAATTAGAAATTTGAAAATGCAAATATGTGAAACAACTGATTTAGTAATATGTAAAACAAAGATTTATCGATAATTTTGGATCTATGAGCAATATTTAGTGTGACCAGCAAATACTAATTGATATATAAACTCAAATAAAATTAATAAACTCATTAATAAACTCAAATAAAACTGATAAAGCAAATGACTTAAAAATATTAATATTGTACAATGATGAGATAACTTTATTTCACTACATCCTAAGTTCGTTTAATGTAAAAAATGAAAATATTTACAGATAATTATTTTTAAAATGTTTATTTGAGTATTCTTTATTCCGTATTCTTTACTGCTCATAAAAATATAGAAACATCCTCCCACTTTTAGCACCAGGACTAGAAAAGGAACTTTTAGCACGCTGTGCATGCTCTAAAAGTGATCGCTTGTTTCTTGTGGATGTTTAAAAAGGATATTAAAGTAAAGAATCAAACACTTAGTGAAATTATAGTCATATATTTTTCTTAGTCTTTAGTACTGAATCTAGACGCACGATTTTACGCATTACATTCTGTTGCAGAATATATGTTATATATAGGTAAGTTTGCAATGCTTTTATGGTAAAATATCCAGTTGCTTTCAGAAATTCTTTTTCAGGCAACTTTTTCAGAGTTCACTTTGACTTCAAAATACTTTGTACACTTTGTATAAAATCTTTGCAAAGAATCAGCGTATTATATTACTCATTTCACAAAGCATTTATCATGCAAAGTGTGACTAGCATTAGTGCACATGATTACAATCTTTCTTTCATAGCGTGTACTTGCTACCGCAAGTTTATTTTGAGGCTCATACAAACGGCCTGTGTTTCTACAGTGCTTCGAAAGTTCAATTGGGCACTAAATATTCGCAGCGGTAGCGTTACAGCATGGACAGCAGCCCGTTGTAAACGTTCCAAGGCAGGCGGAAGGACGCAAACGCCGGACGAGCGGCAAAATATCGTTATTAAATGATTCGTGTTTGCGGATATGAGCTTATCGGGGCGGCGCTAGGGGAGGGGTTCGTGAGCAGCCACGTTGGCCGGCGGCGCCACGCGAGGCCGGGCCTCGGTCAAGCCCCCGGGGCGCCCACGCGGGCGAGCAACCAGGCCGCGCGAGGACAGGCAAGGGAGGGGGCGGTGGTTGTGGTGACGGAGGCGGCGGAGGAGGAGGAAGTGAGGTGAGAATGACGGCGAGGTGGAAGAGAAGCCGAGGAGGAAGCGAGGTGGGAGACGGGGGCGGCGGGGGAGGACGTGACGGTTGAGGAGACATATGAAGCGATGGGAGCGTCGATGGAGGCGGCGATGGAGGCGATGGATGCAGTGACAGACGAGACGGAGCAAGCGACGGAGGCGACGGAGGAAGCGAAGCAGGAAGCGACGGAGGAAGTGACAAAGGAGGCGATGAAGGAGGTGACGGAGTAAGTGGACGGAGTAAGTGAACGGAGTAAGTGAACGGAGTAAGTGAACGGAGTAAGTGAACGGAGGAAGTGAACGGAGTAAGTGAACGGAGTGAACGGAGGAAGTGAACGGAGGAAGTGAACGGAGGAAGGGAACGGAGGAAGTGAACGGAGGAAGTGAACGGAGGAAGTGAACGGAGGAAGTGAACGGAGGAAGTGAACGGAGGAAGTGAACGGAGGAAGTGAACGGAGGAAGTGAACGGAGGAAGTGAACGGAGGAAGTAGACGGAGAAAGTGGACGGAGAAAGTGGACGGAGAAAGTGGACGGAGAAAGTGGACGGAGAAAGTGGACGGAGAAAGTGGACGGAGGAAGTGGACGGAGAAAGTGGACGGAGAAAGTGGACGGAGAAAGTGGACGGAGAAAGTGGACGGAGAAAGTGGACGGAGAAAGTGGACGGAGAAAGTGGACGGAGAAAGTGGACGGAGGAAGTGGACGGAGGAAGTGGACGGAGGAGGCGACGGAGGAGGCGACGGAGGAGGCGACGGAGGGGGCGACGGAGGGGGCGACGGAGGAGGGAAGGAAGTGGACGGAGGAGGCGACGGAGGAGGCGACGGAGGAGGCGACGGAGGGGGCGACGGAGGGGGCGACGGAGGAGGGAACAGAGGAAGCGATGGAGGAAGCGATGGAGGATGCGACGGAGGAGGCGACGGGGGGGGGCGACGTGGAGGAGGCGACGGAGGAGGCGACGGAGGAGGCGACGGAGGAGGCGACGGAGGAGGCGACGGAGGAGGCGACGGAGGCGGCGACGGAGGAGGCGACGGAGGAGGCGACGGAGGAGGCGACGGAGGAGGCGACGGAGGAGGCGACGGAGGAGGCGACGGAGGAGGCGACGGAGGAGGCGACGGAGGAGGCGACGGAGGAGGCGACGGAGGAGGCGACGGAGGAGGCGACGGAGGAGGCGACGGAGGAGGCGACGGAGGAGGCGACGGAGGAGGCGACGGAGGAGGCGGCGGAGGAGGCGGACGGAGGAGGCGACGGAGGAGGCGACGGAGGAGGCGACGGAGGAGGCGACGGAGGAGGCGACGGAGGAGGCGACGGAGGAGGCGACGGAGGAGGCGACGGAGGAGGCGACGGAGGAGGCGACGGAGGAGGCGACGGAGGAGGCGACGGAGGAGGCGACGGAGGAGGCGACGGAGGAGGCGACGGAGGCGGCGACGGAGGAGGCGACGGAGGAGGCGACGGAGGAGGCGACGGAGGAGGCGACGGAGGAGGCGACGGAGGAGGCGACGGAGGAGGCGACGGAGGAGGCGACGGAGGAGGCGACGGAGGAGGCGACGGAGGAGGTGACGGAGGAGGCGACGGAGGAGGTGACGGAGGAGGTGACGGAGGAGGTGACGGAGGAGGCGACGGAGGCCAATCCGAACTCATCTGAATTTAGGAGGGGTGGCGGTGCCGCAGGTGATTTGAGACAGCAATGGTGAGCGTAAATACTGAGTAGATGGGTGGAGTCAACGGGGGAATGGCAACGAACGAAGAACAAACTTTGTTGGGTTGAAAATATCAGAGGAAAAGGGAAAAGGAAAATTTGAAATCTGTAGAATGTCAGAGGCGGTTACGACATGGATATGGTAGAATGAGAGATAAAAGGAAGATTGAGAGGATACACACATGAAAGGGACACTTAGAAGGGAAGCAAGAAACGCAGATAATGCATTGAGACTAAAGAAAAGAGTATAATAGAAAAAAGACACAAAAGAAAAGGAGAATTAATTAAGGAATAAGGGGAGTGGAAATGTAGCTGAAAAATGTGGGTATTTAAAGGTCACCAAAAGGGAATGCGAGTAGACAAAGAGACGAGTACACGGCATGAGCGGAGGAAACTTCCACTGAGCGATTAGCAAGGCGGCGAGGAAATGCGTGCCGCCAGGAAGTTATGGCAGAGCAAGTTCACAGAGAAGAGCAGACGGGATGGACAGCTGGCAGGCCAAAGCCTTGGAACAAGCAGTGGCGGAGGCCCTGGGCTGGGGCCCTGGGGTAGGGCATGCACGAGAACGAGATGGGCTGTCGGCTGAGGCGGGCGGGGCCGACCAATATGCAAGAGAAGAAAATTGCCGGAAGTAGGCGGTTGTACTCAGCACGCAACAGGAAGTCCAACGTCAGGTAGAGAAACTTGAGCGTTTAGAGAGAAGGAAGAAAGCTGGACAAAAAAGCCTCACGAAAACATTCTTTGCGGCCTTGCCCTTGGTTTACTTTTCTAAACGTTAGATTGCAATGTGATTGGAGAATTATCTTATTTGAATTATCTTTATGAAGGAATCATTCGATTTTCAAGGGAATTAATGCAATAGTACATGCCCCATGTGTTTCTCGTATTTATTTCGACAATGTACTCGTAAAATTAAGGGAGTAGCACTAGCTCACATGTTGTTCGATTCATGAGTGTCCTACAGAGTCCTACTATATAATATAGATACATTGAAAATATTCTCGTCTCAAATATAAAAGACAACAGATGAACTTCGGTAAATGATCTGACATGCCATAAACAACAAACTCCGACATTGATCCAACAACGAAAACTACATAAAAGCGTAGCAAATCCTATTTGCTTAAATACATTTCACATCGGATTCATAGCAGTTTATACGAATTTCTGCTTTTTATTTCAGTTACAATTACAAACCAATGAAGAAACAATATTCATCTCGTGTCAGATTCAGCAGCACACTTTGCGCATATCAAGATGACATTCGAAAATGAAAAACAGAACACAAATTTAAGTGTCAACTAAATATTTTCTGTTGAATAACTAATTTCTTACAACTAGAGCTATGCTGACCATCACACACAAACATAATATAGTAATAATGAAATAAATGCATTAGTTACCATTTGTACAGTTTAATTCTAAAAGATGGAATTGTAACAAGAAGTAACAAGGATTGTATTTTTGGATCAATGAACCCTATCTCGTAGTTATTTTTCTTCTCGTTTACCTCGATCAATTGAACAAATCCTGAAAGGACCTATTGCTTTGTTTCTGGACTTCACTATGCGCACGCTTTGTTTAGCTCTCTTTTCGGTAGTTGCGGGTTAGGAAGGGACAAGAGTTGTTATATTGGTAAGCAGTCCTATGTAATCAAATATGTAGTTGATTTTCGATGTAAATACTGTTTCTATTGTTCAGGAGCCAACATTTATAGTTTTCAAATGATACCAACCACTCTTGCTGGTATCTTTATTCAATTCAACTACGAGTAGTAAAATTGTGGGGTAGCAATCCTGCCGGTTAAGAAATGGGCGCAGATTATAAATCACCTCATAGTTACATATAGATTTTTAATGTTTCCATGGTGAATAAATAAGAGAAATAAAAATGATTCCGGTAAGTTCAACTTTATACAATTTGAAGCATCAGAAAAGGTTTTCGACTAGAGCTCGTAACGTGATTCGAACGGGTTAAGAGACACTTCTATATTATTTCCAAGATAGGGTTCACTATATAGGAGAGTTCGGGTAGTGTAGACAGTTTCAGAGTGAAATGGAAACAGCATAGACTTGAGTTTGAGAGCGAACCCGACAGAGTAGGTAGTATGTCATGGCTATCTGCTGAGAATCAGCCAGTGAAAACTGGCTATAAGACATGCGTTCCGAGTCTATAGTCGGAGTATGCAAATAGCTATCAAGTGGGAACGATTGTATTTCAGAGTATTTTCTCTTTTAAACATTTTAAGTCTGAACAGTCAGTAACCAACCTGTGTAAAAATTTGTAATATTTTTTCCGTATTACAGAAGTTTATGGGACGTAATTGAATTTATAAACCGAATGTTAAAGACATATCAGTTGTCACATAATTTGTGTTTTCATTAGTTACAAACTGTAAACATCTAGTATCTGATACTCGGTATTGTACTAACATTTCTATTATCACTCTTAATTGTGGTAAAGAAGTTGGTATACATAGTTTTTGTCCAAAGTAGACAAAACCAATTATGATTGAATACCGATAAGTTTGGACGTAAACACGTGCAGATAAAATCTGTCTATTTTAATAATTAATAATCACCTATCGTCGCTTCTCTGGAATACTGTTGTGAATAAAAAACCAGAAAATTGAGATTTTTGGATAAATCGGTAAAAAATTAACTTTTTCTGTGAAATAAATCATTTCTGGCGTTATTGTAACTACTGGTTGACGGCAGACACATTGCTATTTCATGAGCGGAGAGAAATAATGTTGCCCAAAAATTCAGAATTTCAGAAAACTCATTTTAACAAATTAGAAAACCAAACAATTTTTATATAACTTCTATGGCAATATTATTTCTCGGCGCTTATTCAGAATAAAATGAAGTCGTGGGAAATGTAAATTGTCTTCCGACAACAGTATTCGGGAGAAGCCACGATATATGATTCTTAGGTTTTGGATGAACTCCCCCTCATACGACACATTAAGTTTATCGTCTTTCGTCTTGAAGAAAATGCATTAATAAATTAATAAAAAAATCTTCAAACCGTTAACTATATATCTATACTTCTTTCTAGGCAAGAATAAGTGGAGGAGAAAACAACTTTTAGGGGTTTCCTATCAAATATACATCACCCATTGCACATTGCACATTGTTTAGACATTGTCCAACAGCTTTTACAAAGTGAAAATGCAAAATATTTTTTTCATGAACGTTACTGTTATTAATTATGACTTCTTTACTTAAAATTTTCTGAATTTTCAAAATGATAAACTCGTTTTCGGGAGGATTGATAAATTAAAATTTGTGAGCAAATTTTGTTTGCTAATCTTTTGTGAAAAGTACGGACGTGAGTTAACAGAAATTCTAGTGCGACAAGAAATAATAAACCGAGTATCTCTTCATAATAAAGTAGTTCGTCTTTATCACGAAGGTAATATTTCAGAAATTCGTAGTAAAAACTCATTCGGCAGTTACGATTTCAATTTCTTGAGCTAATCAAATAAATTAGAAACTACGACATAGAAACATATCCCAGAAATATATTTAGTGAACTACAAACATTCGTAGTAGCTTACAACTTTTTCTAGACAATGACACGTCACGCCATCAATTAATATTAAATATTTTGCGATCGTGGTTTCTTGGTCTTGAATGAGGAAGGATAACGAAGCAGACTTGATTATTGCTCTCATTCAATTAAAGAAACCTCAATGGAAGTAGAGATGGAGGACGTTATTTTTAATTTAACGATGCCATCCAAAAGCCAGCTTAAGGCGCAATTTCCGTAAGAGTAGAGCTACACAAATCAAATGCACGGTCAATTAGGATTCATTCCTTAACTATACCACGAAGGGCGGTTAAAGAATGGGATAATTGAGTTTAGTAAGAGGCTTCGCAACTTTGTTCACCAGCGTACTCAATTACACAGATGGCGTAGAAATTGCTCGGAAATTATTATTTCTCCACTGACTTCTTTCCTTTGACGTAGAAGATTAAGATTGAAGAGAATTACCGAAGGAGGAGGTGCAGTGTCATGAATCAAATCTTCAGATTTCAAAACATCTATAGAAGTTCCACTTATACTGGATGATTTGAAAATGGGGTCCAAAAACTCAGTGGGTGGAACCTGAAAGGAATATACCCAAAATATATTATAAAATACGTTCGCAATCATTTGTTTAAATAAAACAAAATATCTATTTCACTAATTTTGACGATACGCATAAATTGACGGAAAATGAAGCAGGCTCTGGCTATGCGAGAGGTTGGTTGGTTATATCGTAATTACGGGCGCGTCAACTGCTATTGTCATTAGGACCGCACGTGTAGTGCATGTTTCATCACGGGAGCAGGCGGTGGTCTTCGCCTGCTGGATGGCGAGATCCGGCGCTGACCTACACGCCGGCTTGAGGGATTTTCTCCCTTGTGAGATGTAGTTTGTTAGAGACCCAGAAACACTGAGAAAATACAAAAAAAAAAAAAACAATGAAACAGTATCAATTATTACACAAAATGCAAATATTTGATTATACTAATCCGCAATTTATCATAGCTGATCTCAC